>PVKN010019222.1:0-16471 GCA_004027915.1 Capromys pilorides | reverse complement strand
GCATGGTGTTTTAAAACTACCTCACCATATCCATTAATATGCAGTTTTCCTTATATTTTATGAGATATATAAAGCATATACTATATATATAGCATATATATACTATATATAAAGCATATACTATATGTATATATATATATATATATATATATATATCTTGTCATATATCTTGTCACAGATAATATGATCAATTCTGAAGTAAATTAGCTTTTGTTTATATTATGTCTGGACTTCTATTTATTTTGCTCATATTACTTTAAAGTCAATGTTACTGGGCCAGCCAAATAGCTCAGTGAATTAAAATGGCAGGCACAGGGGCTAGGAGTTCAATCCTGGGCCTGCCTGCTGACCCTGCCACTGGGGCGCGCTGAGACGGCAATTGAGACGGGGCGTGGTGGTGCACACCTATAATACCAGCTCTTGGGAGGCTGTAAACAGGTGGATCACTACGAGTTCAATCTAGTCATAAGACCCTGAACACCCTGTAAACTCTTCCCTAAAATACAAAATAAAAAAAGAAAGTCAATGTTATTTCCATAAAAGTAAAAATATTTACTATAATGTATTAGGTATATAAAATGAATTTTAACCATCATACTACAAATACCAGAACAAAAGATTATGTCATCAAGTCACTTAAACAGTCAAAACTGACAGAGAAAAATTTGATCATTTTTCAGCTTTCACGATTCCAATTTTCAAATACTACAGTTTTTTTTAAAATTTCCAATAGTAGCTTTATGGGAACACTAGGAAGAGTTTCAAATTACCCCCAATTTTTAAATTTCTTTTACATCCTAGTAACCTCTATTTCCTAGTAGTTGTTTTATTAGTTTAGTTACATATACAACTAACTTCTCCAACTGCAATGTTTTAAATTGGATGCTGCCTACCAAATTAAAAGGAGAACTAAGTGCCATAAAAAAACTTCAATAGCATATATAAGAGTAATGGACCTTCCCACACTGGAGCCAAAAAGCTAAAACTTACTCTGCATAAAAATATTCACAGAAGGAAAAACACTGGGCAGTCAATATTTGCAGAAATTTCATCTTATATACCAAAACACTATGAAGACAATAGCAAAAGACTATAATACAATTTTATGAGGGAAGCTGGTTGGGCATTTCTGTGCTAATTTAACTAAATAGGAAAAGGGAAAGTCACAGAACAGTCAGAAGAATATTTGCAATGCAAGTAGAGGGGCCAAGTGCATCCGAGTGTATGCCAGACACGGGGGCCTCTCCTTAATTCACATGAAGCAACGTCTTCGTGTGGTGCACAGCATCAAGCTGCACGTCCTACAGTTTTCCAACTTTTGTCAGTTCACTAGATGTTTACCGAGTGCCTTGCCTGGGCACTCAACATTTCGGGTATGCCATCCAGCACTATGTGCGTTGTTCCAACACCATCTGTCACTTAAGCTTCCACAGATTCAAAAATTTCAATTCTAACTAATCTACAGGGCGCTCAAACTGAAGCTATAATTCAAATTTCGACATGAAGCTTGAATTCCTTTTCAGTGTTCTTCAACTTTGACCCAACTCCCCCCCCTTCCACTCCTTCACTGAAAAGGGCCAAGACAACAGCCCAGCAAGTGGGGCAGGCAAAACAGTCTTCCTTTGTTCACTTTTGTCCTTTCAGTTCCCTTTTGAGGTAAGAGACTGAAAAGGCACACCAAGCTTTGGAAGGCAGCAGCATGCTTGCTCACAACCCACCCTCCCTCAAAGAACCAAAAAACTCTAGGACGGACCTCTTTCACAGTTCATTCTTACCTTAAAGCATAATTAGTGGAAGATTAGTACTTCTCTCCCTTTCTCTTGAAAGAGAATCTGTTCATAGTGTTTTATATGAGTTTGTAATGTTCATCAAAAATGCATACTGTAAATCATACCACTCAAATGCCAAGGGCATCTGAAAGTGGTATGGAATTAGCTTTAAAGTCGAAATTTGGAAAAAAGATTACTACATGCTGAATACATGTACCAAATTTTTTGAATGCTCTCAGCCCACTTGAGAAAGATAAATCAAATTCATTGCATATTACCCAGTGGAAGACCTCCTACAGGATTCCCTCGAATTGCTCTAGGAATGGATTTTTCTACTAACAGTGGGTTTTGAACCAATACACCATGAACATCATAAAATATAACTATATACAAACATACTATTTCCAGTCCTACATTTAATAATAAAGACTTGTAATGGATCCTTTTTGTCCAGTAGTAACTGTCATTTTCATTGTCCTGTGAACTTAACAATGCTTTAATACAGGGCTACACAGTAGCTGGAGAGATAGCTCAGCAGTCTAAGCCCCCGCATGGCAAACTCAAGGGCCAAGGTTTGATTCCCAGTAGTGCATGCCATGCTGGCTGCACCAAGCTAGCCACAGAAACCAGGCATGATGGTGCATGCCTGTGGTCCCAGCACCAGGGAGGCTGAGGCAGGGGGATAACTGCTAGTCTGAGTTGTGTGGTGAGACCCCGCACAAAATAAGTAAATAAAAGTTTAAAAAATTTAAAACACAGGGACACATAGAAGAAAATCAGAGAACCCATAATACAAGATAAAATTTATTAATCCCGTTTTAAGCTAAGTAAGCCATTTGGACAGGTGAGCCATGAAGCAGAATCAGCAGTTTTAAATTTGGTCCCTTTACCACTGGCAGCTCTTACATTCACTAGCATTTTAGTCATTTGAAGGAAACCCCACATCAGACTGTTAATTTTTTTTTTTCTAATTTGAAATTCCAGTCTTGTAGGCCAGTAAAATAGGTCAATTAAGTTGACACCACATTTTTATTAGCTTGGCTAAGCAATTATAATTGGGTGGTGAGGGTTTATGCTGTCATCTTTGAAGAGTCAACTATGAGGAGAAATACCCAGTACAGAACTGTAATTTACAACACCAGCGCACCCCTAAACATTCAACATAGGGATATTCCAATCCACTTTTAGAACTAATTTGCTCTTGATCAGAATTAAAATAATAATGTCATCTGGGGGCAATAAAGCAACAGAATACTAATTTAACATATTCCTACGCAGAAATATTTGGCATGGGTATGCTATAGACATATACACTCCAATTCAACATCTTTTTAAAAAATCAGTATATGTCAATAGTGCTTTCTTGGGCTGGCCAGATAGCTCAGCAGACTAAAGTGCCTGCTTAGGCAGAGCACGGTGGCCAGGGTTTGATCCCTGTGTGCTGTGCTGGCCCTGTTCCTGGGGCAAGCTGAGACAGCAACCGAGACTGGGCATGGTAGCATGGGCCTGTAATCCCAGCACTTGGGAGGCTGAAAACAGGAGAGTCACTAGGACTCTGATTTACGTAGTGAGACTCTGTAGACCCTGTAGACCCAGTCCAAAATGAAAAAAAAAAAAAGTGCTTTTTTATCCTGGATGTGACAGAATTTCTTTCCATTGTATACAGTAATTTAAGGCACAGCATCTAGTTTGTGCCTTACACAAAGACATGTGGCCAATAAAAACGTTAGATTCCATGTTTCCTATTAGTAAAAAGTTTAGAAAGTAACAGGGACAGCACCTCATACCTATTACATAGCCATTATCAAGAAAACAGAAAGGAACACATGTCAGTGATGATGTGGAGAAACCTGAACCCCTAGGCACAGTTGGTGGGAATGTAAGATGATACTGCTGCTACAGAGAACAAGAAGGTGGTTCCTCAGAAATATTAAAATATAGTTACTATTTGGCTCAGCAGTCTCACTTCTGGATATAAATACAAAAGAATTCAAAGCAAAGACTCAAACAGGTATTTTTGAGTCTTCAAGTACATTCATGATCATACAAAAAGCCAGAAGGCAGAAGTAACCCAGGTGTCTGCTGACAGGTGAATAAATAAACAAAATGCAGCACATAAGAATGAAATATGTATACAAGGGAAGGAAATTCTGACACATGGATGAAACTTGAAGATGTTATGCTAAGGAAATATGCTACTCACAAAAGGATAAACCCTTATGATTCTAATCATATGATGTACTAAGGGTAGGCAAATTCATAGAAAAATAAAGTTGAATGGTGGTTGCCAGCAGCTGGGGGGAGAAAAGATAAGTTATTGTTTTGTGAGTAGAGTTTTGATTTGAAGAGATAAAAAATGTTCTGTAAGATAGCTGCATACAGCTGTCCTTAATGGCACTAAAGTATATACAGTACTTTAAAATGGGTAAATTTGTACACTTTATGGGGTAAGTATTTTGCTACAATAAAAAGTAACTCAGCAATAATATCATATTTTTATATCAATATACTGCATTTGTCCCTTCATTCAAAAATATCCTGATAGTGAAGGATTCGGGTTGCTCAAATTGGAAGCAAAACAATGCTTGAATTTTACTCTCTCACATTGCCTGATTTTTCTCATTTTGAGAGCAAAAACCAATAATTGTTGATTTGGGTACATTTTTTTCACTCTTAAACCCTTTAGGAGATAGTAGAATGGGGGTTTCAGGATCTGGGGACAACGGTATACATTGTGGGTGGGAAATGGGGTGATGTTGGGCAAAGGGTACAAAGTTCTAGTCAAGTAGGAGGAATACATTATAGAGATATAACGTATAGCATGATGACTATGGCTGAACATTCTTGAGATTTAAGGCAATGGACCTTAATTGCTCTTGCCACAAAAAAAGCAACATACAAAGTGATAGGTATGTTACTACTTAGATTATGGTACTATTTCACAATATAAATCTATATCAAAACGCTAATTTGTACACCTTAAGTATATACGATTTTTGTCAGTTATACCTCGTAAGGCTGGAGGGACAGTACAAACTTCTTGGATGTCATCAGAGACATGTTTAAACCAAAGGGTCTTTTCATTTGCCTGAGCCAACAAAGGGCTTAATAAAATAAGATGCTTGATTCTTGCCCATGGTGTCTGGGTGCCATCTTTGTCCTCACCTGCCAGGAAGATTCAGATGGGAAAGAGTGACATTTAAAATAAAAAGACCTCTGACACGTACTTAAGAATTTCCAATCATTTTCAAACCACTTCCTCTTTACCAGTTGTTTCAGCAGGTAACAATCCGAACATACAAAACTTGCCAGAGAAGACAAACCTGTTAGAAGCTCCAGATTCCACCTAAACTTGCTATGGATTGCCAGGCTGCACAGATGCAAACTGTTCTTTGGAACAGGGTGAGATTCCAAGGCTCCTGCTGCACGTACAAGTCAGGACCCAATGGAGCATGGTGCAAGCACTGGCGTGGGTGCCTCAAGGGTCACCCCTGGAGGGAGTAATCACTGCTGGGGACCATAAGGGGCTCCCTCCAAGGTCTATCACCTATTTCATGATTTGAGGCCAGTTGCACCAGTGTGTTCAGTTTGCACAAGTCCATCAAGCTGTACATTTCCAAGGTGTTTAAAAAAAGAAGAAGAAAACATGTAGGGGTGATAAAAATTAATCTCCAAAAAGGCAGAAATTTTCTTTTGCTAACCAAAGTCTCCCCAGTATCTAGGAAAAAAGCCATATATAGCAAATATTTATGAATGAATGTCTTAGACAACATCTACTTGTGCTGTTTCATTAAATAACTTCCTTGCAAATACACAATAGCTACAGATTCTATTCAACAAAACTATGTCTACACAACAGCATTATTTGAAGTGATTCTTAAGGAAATCTTCTACAACCTAGGTGTACCCATTCTCTCACACACTTTTTAAGCACTCACACCGAACCATTATTGCCAGTGTAGTTTCATAGGCCTCACAGAAGTTCTATTTTCATTTACTGTCACTGCCATGAAATGATATGGTGCAAGGGCACTGGCATTCAATCCAAAGACTATATTGCTACCTTGCACAGAGACTGGGCCACCTTAATGAACCCCCCTGCACTCCTGGAAACTCAAAGGGCTAGACATAATGTTGGCTAAGTTTTATATTAGCTCTGCAATCCCAGAAATATGTAAAATGTTCAGCAGCTTTCCTGTAATAAAGTTGAAAGAAGATCAAGAGTCTACGGTATTGCAAACATAAAACAAACCTATTTTTTCAATAAGTTGGTTAATAATTCTAAAAGCTATGCCAGGAATAGCTGATTTTATTTTCATTTCAATTTTTCTTTACTACTGGCTAAAATCAAACACCTTTGCATGTACACCACTCATTCCCACATATTTAGGATACTGAACGCTATTCTAAGGTTTTATGTTGGGATCCTATTCCAATCCACATCCAATGTGAGGAATAACTCCTCTGCAGTAAAAATAATCTACAAGGACACTCAGGAATAGGGTCCTGAAATAAAAGCATTTGCCAAATACAAATATTACCTTTTTTTTTTTTTTTTACCAAAGATTGAGCTTGGACTCAGGACTTTGCACTTGCTATGCAGCCAAGCTATCTTCCTGGGGCTGCCTTTTCATTAAAACTTTTTATCTTAAAATTATGACGTACCAGGAATCTCCCTCTATAATGGCAGGGGGCTCTGCCACTTAGTGAGAACACTTTAGTGACTGTAATGGGTTCTACTGTAGGTTAACACCCACATACTTAAAAGCTGAATAGAACAATAAAAAAAAAAAAAAACATGTAAGGGAATTAAAGTCAATATAACTTCTTCCTACAACATGATTTCCTTAATTACAATTCTGCCCACTTTTATGAAGTCCACAAGAGTTAAATAGGCTTATAATGTTCCTGGTTTTAAACTCTTGGATTCCTGATTCCCCGAAGTTAATGAAAGGTCACATTTTCAGTCTGGGTTGGCAAAGTACCAGAGCAAAAAGAGTAAAAAGCTAACCCCTTCTACCTCCTAGCAGGGTGGCCTTGGGAAAGTTACTTGACCTAAGTAAGCTTCTGTCTCATAATTTTTTAATGAGATTGTTGTTGGAATTAAATGAGATAATATGTGCAACGTGCCTGGTGTCGGGCATATCTGAAGCTCTCATAACACGTTGCCTATCGTTACCATTAAAATCTATTTCAGCGCTTCTAAATAGTCTTATTAACAGTATTTTTGTAGCACAGCATGGTCGGCAGAAAGCAGTTTCAATCCAAGCTGCCCAGTCCCACAGGTTTGCATATAGTGACCACTGTGTTTCTTGTTGGAGTAACCTCCACACACACACGCTCAGGTGCGGAGCCAGGGCCCCAGACCTTGTGACACTCTTCCCTCTGTTCCCGCAAGAGCACCCAGGCTCTCAGACCCGCACTTCCAATCGTCTCAGGACATCTCTGAGCCTGGTGCAGGTGACAGCTGGCGCCCGGACCACAAACAGAGCAGGACAGAGGCTGAGCAAGTAAGAGACGCCCCCGCTTGGCGACCTCTTTCAGTGCGCGTCGCTGCAGGCGGGGACCGGAGCTGCGGCGGCGGCGGGCAGGGGCCTGGCCCGGGAACTGCGCCGGCTGAGGCCCGAAGCGCACCTCTCCTCGCATCACTAACCACGACACCCCGGGCCCCCCTGCGGGCCAGTGCGACCCAGCAGGCAACCGCCGAGGGCAGAGGTGTCGAGGCGCCCAACCGCGCGGCATGGGCCGGGGGCGGCGCCCGGCGCAGATGGCGCTGGCAGCCGGGCGGAGGATGCTGGAGTGCGGGCACCGATCCGGCTGCAGCCAGCACCCCGCGCGCCGCCGCGCCGGGAAGGGGCAAGAGCTGTTCCCCCGCAGCCCGCGGCCCGCAGCTCCCGTCCGCAGAGGCTGGGTGTGGTGCGGTCCACAAAGCCCCCGCCCCTGCCCGGGCTCGCTGTCCTCCCCGCATCCGAGTCCCATCCCGAGCGGCGGGCGTGGAGCGGAGCCGGCCTCGCCCCGAACTCGGCGAGGCGCGCAGGTGTGGGCGCAGCCGAACAAAGCCCACGCCCAGAGGGGCTGGAGTCGGCGGGGCTCGCGGTGCGCCCCGGCCGGGTCGCGACCCCCGCCCTCGGGTCCCCGCCGGGAAACCGGGAAGCCGCGGAGCCCGGCCGGCCGCCGGCGGTGCGCCAGGGAGCCCCGCGGACCCGCTTCCTGGAGAAGCGGGCGCGGCGTGGGCACGAGTTGCAGCGCGGCGAGGGCGAAGGGGCCGGCGGCCGTGTCAGGGGCCCCAGGGGCGGGAGCAGCCGGCCCCGCCTGACAGGGGTCGCCGCGCCGCGCCCAGACCGGCCGGACACGCACCGAGCTACTCACGTCCTCGCGCCGCGCCGCCCGGGGTGACCGTCCGGAACCCCGGAGCGCGGCTGTCGTTCCCGTGTGACGAGGCTTCAGCCTGCAGCGGCCGCCGCCCGGCCGCCCTGCGCTGTGCCCCGCGCCCGCCCGCCCGCGCGTATGAGGCTCCGAGCGGCGCGCGCCGCCCGCGACCCGGTGAGGAGAGACCGCCCGCGCCGCGCGCCGCGCGCCCCCTGCCCGGACGCGCGCCCCCCCGCCCGGACGCGCGCGCCCCCCGCCCAGCACCGCCCCGCGCCCAGCCGACCCCGGCCTCACCTGCGCGACCGCGCCGCCGCTGCGGGAGGAGGGCAGGCGGGCAGGCGGGCAGGCGGGCGGGAGGGGCCGGGCGCGGGCGGCGGGGAGCGGGCTGCGGAAGACGCTCCGGGAGACGCCGGCGTCTAAATGCAGCTCTCATAGGTTTAGGTCTCGGTGGGAGGAGGTCTGTGGCTCCCTCCCCACCCCTCTCTCCCGCCGTCTTCTCCCTCAGCTTTAGAGAAAAAACAAAAACCACCGAAAGAAAAGAGGTGCCCGGTGTCCTCCGCCCGCTCGGCCCTCCCGGCCGGGGTCCGGCGGGCGTCTTGTGGGCCTGTGTTGCCTCCCGGCGCCGGTTCCCGCGGCCCGCGGAAGGCAGGTGCTGTCTCCGCGGCTGTGGGCGTTGGGTTTCCGGGCCGGTGAACGGAACACACCGTGAGAGGTGCTCACGGTCGGATTGGGGAGTGTGGTGGAGTTCCAGGGGGTTCTCGAGTGTGAAGTACCAAGGGGATTCTCCAAAAAAAAAAAAAATAATATTTGGAGGAACAGAGCGTGCGGATGCGGTGCCGCCAGCCCACCTGAGCGGGCTGCGCTGGGGAACCCAGCTTCTCTTGGTGCTCCCCTGGGATTGAAGAAGACTCCTTGGAGCTCCCGCCGCCACCACCCGGCCGACCTCTAGGGCCTGGGTGTCCAGGAAGAGGAAGGGCCGCCCTCAGGTGCCCTCCGGGGCACACCTGCCCTGACCCCCTGCCCCCCACGCTCACCACTTGGGCCCGCTTCCCTCTGCACGGAGAAAGTGGCCCTCTTTCCCCTCCCCTGCTGCCAGTCATCCTGTTTCCTTCAGTCCTGAAGCAGTGTGAGGCCCCCTGCTAGAGTCACCCCCTTTCCCCTCACTGTCTTCAAACTGGTCCGTGTTCCATGACACTCACCCAGGGACCTCATACCAGTACTAGTTGCTGGGAAATTTTTGTATCATTTATTTTTAAATGTATTTGGTACAGGGTCTCACTATGCAGCTTGGACCTGTAGTGATCCTCCTGTTTTCAGCCTCCCCTAAAAAGAAAAGAAAAATGATTCTGTGGTGCTCCTGCTTGAACATCTGCACTGTTTCTCTGCTGTCTAAAAATAAATTCCAGGTCTCCTGTGCTTCTCACCCTGCCTCTGACTCACCTAGCTCTTCATCCTCAGCGAGAATTTTCATAACTAAACCCCTGCCTGTGAGAGTCCTACCTAGAATATCGTACCATCTGTTGTTCATCCAGCAAACTCTTGATCATCCTTCAAACCACCCACTTAGTTGTTGCCTCTTTGGTGAATGTTTTCCTGAGGCTCTGTGTATTGTAATCAACTGCTTGCATGCCTCACTCCGAACAGTTCATTTCTTTAAGAACGATTTGTCCTATTTTTGTGTGATCTGATCCCTCGCAGGCACAAAGGAAGACACAACCATAATATCTCAGCTCACACCCTTTCATCATTCCTACCTGTGAAGAAGACCTGAGCCCCTCAACTCCCTTCCTTCTTGCCAAGACTCTTGGGGTGTCCCTATGTGTCCTTTTCATGTCCGCCTACTCTTCCAAGGCTACCCCTTGGCATCCAAGACTTCAATCCATCACTTCAGTGATTTCCTGACCATATTCTTTCTCCTGAATCCTACAGGGCAAGTCTCTGAGGTAGGAAAAAGACTCTCTCCTTCGTTCTTACCCTGGCTCTGCATGGCAGTATATCCCCTGGGTATGGAAACAACAAGCTGTGTCCCACTGTGTCACAGCCTCATAAAGACCCTCCTTGACTCCTTTGACTTTTTCTGGAACTGCACTTCGTCCTGGCCCATGAAAGCAGGATGGAGGAAGAATGAGGCTCTGTGAGGTCCACATCAGACCTGAGCCCTTGGAGACCACTTAGGATACAGAGGTGCTGGAGGTTGTTGACGGATGAGTACATGAATGAATCTCCAGCATATGTCAGTTTCTCTGGGTGCAGCTTTCCTCATTAATACAGGTAGAATAGCAGAGGGTCAACTTAACACACTGGATAGGATCTAGGACATTAATAAATTGCTTGATGCTTGAATTCAAAACAAAATAATAAACAAGAAGCCCATAGAGGAAAATTCTTCAGAGGAGATGAGAACCACATTAACAGAACAGCATTAAAATTAAATGTCGATGCTCTGTGTGGTTGCAAGAATACAAAATTATTTTAAATTTCCAGTTTATGGTTTCAACTGCCCTGCAGCCTTTCATTGCTGGGGATTAGTCTCCCCAGAGGATGAGCCACCGGGAGAACCAAACAGCTGCCGAAATGAAGGGAGCATGGGAGGAGGGGCTGGAAGAATGATCTGAAAAAGGATTAGGCAGATGCCTGAGTGGGCGGAAGGACTTTCTAAGGCGCTCTATTTGATTGGCTTGGTGATGCACATGGCACTCTGAATTGGCTGCGCTGCCAGTGATGTGCACGACTCGCCTCCTCACCTGCTACCTGTACTTTCCCTGAGCCTTATCCCAGCCTACAGGAGGTCAGGGAATGAGGGGAGTCTGTCATCCTCCTCACTTGATAACACCGGAATTTTCCACAATCCTGGGGCTATGAGGAGCGCTTCACATTGACAGTTCCACGCAGGGGATACCTTTGTCTTCCCTTGTCAGAAATGAGGCAAGAGAAGTTAAGTAACTTGCAGAGATGACATAGCCAGCTGCAAAGATGGAACTCCAGCCCAGATCCTGGGATTCTAAGAGCCCTCTGACTTAACCACACTGCCATGCTGCCTGCCAATCACAGCGCACTAAAAGTTTAATTGTTTGTTTTGATGGGTGCATCAGAAAGATGGCATTAAATGGAATCAGAAAGCCCTGGAGCCCTCCAGTGGTGCCTGTGGTGAATGAATACATTTTCTTTTTCTTTTTCTTTTTTTTTTTTACTTTTTCTTCTTTTGCAGTCCTCTTTCTCAAAATTCTTCCTTTTCTATTTCTTTTTTTCCTCTTGCCTTATTTTTCATCCCAGTCTTCTTAATCCACATCCATGCCTTGGGCCCCTCCAGGGAGATAGTGCTTTCCGCTGTGCCTTAAAACCCTGTTATTAAGTTCTCTGAACCCTAACAGAGACCTGGTGATGCTAATAATGAGCTGTGTTTTCATAAGCAAGTTACTTCTCTGCCTGCTATCCTACTGAGAAATGAAAGAGCTAGGTTAGGTGAGTAGGGAAATTCTTTCACCTCTGTGTCATTTTATGATTCAGGTGGTAACCAGGAGTGTTGATAGGACTCATGTAGTAAAACTCTGATGAAAGCTGCCTGAATTTTGGGTCAGGAAGATTGGAGCACTAAAAAGAAAATCTGTTGTATGGTACTGTCAGGGTGATTTGCTATTAAAAAGACTTCTCTTCCCTTTTTGTGGGAGGGGGAATGATGAGACAGGATCTTCTATGTAGTTCAAGCTGATTTTGAGCTCACCGTGTAGCCCAGGCTAGTCTTAGACTTGTGGCAATCCTCCTGCCTCAGACTCCTGAGTGCTGGTGTTACCAGCGTGTACCACCAAGCCCAGCAAAAATGGCGTATGCTTTTGTCATTGTCTTAAGATTCTGTGGCTGAACAATGTGCATTAATGTCCTACATGAACAGGCATTGCAATTCTGTACTGTCAAAAACCACAGTTATTATCTGGGAAGTCTGTACAGTGTTCCCACCAATCCCTCCTCCAGATCCGTGCCTTCATGCAGTCCCTACCCTCAGTGTGTTAGCTTCTGTCACTGGCACAAATATCTGGCTCTCTGTTTCAGAGGCTCTAGTCCATGGCTGGTTGGCCTCATTGCTTCCAGGCTTGTGCTGAGGAATCACATCAAGACAGAATTGCAGAGAGGAGCAAAGCAGCTTATGTCATGACCAAGTCCAGCAGAGATGAGGGAAGAGACAGGGATCCCACAGTCTCCTTCCAGGATGCACCCCAATGGCCCTTACTAGGCTATACCCCTGAAAGATGCCAACACTTTCCAGTAGCACCAATCTTCAGTGCACAGACCTTCAGGGAACATTCTAGATCCAAATTACAGCAAATATGGCCCAGGCAAGTGACTCGCTTCTAATGAACAAATTAACCAAACCAGTGGATGTCACACCTGCAGACCAAATTATTCCTCATTTGCCTGGTTGTTGAGAAGACATGAGTTTCTGTGTAGCGAGCTGCCCCCTAGAGGCTCACATGGTGAGGAGCTGAGGGACAACACTGGCTGGCAGCCTGTGAGGACAGAAAGGAGCTGAACACTGCCACCATCACACGAGAAACTTGAAAGCCTGCCATCCCTCAGCAAGTACTGGGGAGACACCAGCTCAGGTTGACCATGGGAGGCCCTGTGCCAGTAGATTTGGAGAAGCCATCTTTCATTTCCAGACCCACAGAAATTGGAAGATAAGAAATGCAATTCTGTCTCAGTTACTCTTCTCTTGTTGCTGGGACAAATACCTGACATCCACAATGAAGGAAAGAAAGGTTTATTTAGCTCACAGTTACTGGAGTTTTTAGTCCATATTCAGCTGGCTCCAAGACAGAGGGTACATAAGAGAGAGCAGCAGTTAATGGTGGCAGAACAGCAACAATGGCAACAGAGAGAGTATCTGACTCTCTTATATTACATTCAGGCTCTCTGCCCTAGGCTGGGGGAAGTACACAAACCCATAATCCCAGCAGTACTAAGACCCATAATCCCAGCCTTGGATCACCAATAATCCCAGTCAATCATGAGTCAATCACAAACTCTAGAAGTGTCCACCACATGACTGCATGAGGCTTTGGGGGGACAATTAGATGCAAACCATAACATTCTGCCCCTGAAATCCCAAAGTCTCATGCATATCACTGTGCAAAAGACATTTTAGTCCACCTTTAAGAGTTGCCAAAGTGCCAACAGTTTCAGCATTGCTGAAAAGTTCAAGTCCCAAGTCTCCGCCAAGCTATGAGCCCCTGTTCAAAAGAAAAGTTAAACACTTCCAACATTCAAAGGCACAAGATAAAAATTACTATTCCAAAAGTTATGCACAACAGGATACAAGCCTTGGGACCAAAGAAAGTCCAAAACACAACAGGGCAAACATTAAATCCTGTAGGTCCTATAGAACATGCGAAACAATCTGTGGCAAACTGTGAGCTCCATGTGGCTCTGCCCCTCTGGCATACATGGTGGTGGCTCCTATGTCTTCTCTCTTAGGCTGACTTTCTCCCTCTTTGCGGTTTCCCTTATATGATCCACATTCCTGGCTTTTGCAGACTTCTGAGGTTTCCACTGAATAGGTTTCTCTCTGTTTCACACACTGCCCTCTCAGGGGCACACTGCCTGGCCTCCCAGGCCTTCTTCTAAAACTGAGGTGGAAGCCTTCTTAACCCCAGAACTCCTGCATTCTGCAAGTGCCTAAAACCAGTGCCATGTGGATGAATCCAAGGTCTGCTGCCAGCTGGAGCAGTAGCCACGCTTTCCTCTCTCTTAGATGTAGGGGTCAAATGCCTGGATGGCTGAGCACTCTGACCCTGACTCTGGGGAGTAAATTCTCCATGCCTGCACCATTTTTTAACCTGGTGTGGCCACTGCCTCCATTCTGGAACATGGGGCTCTGCAGCATTCTCCTCAAGGCAAAGTTTCTCTTGCAATTCTGAGGCTGCAAAGGGTGGAGACCTGCCACCTTGTGTGATGCCCTCAGGCCATTCTTTCCATTCTCTGGTTCCATCCCAGCAACAGAGATCCTCTCAGCTCTATCTTTGAAATCCACAGCATTCCTGGTGCTTCCTTTCTGTCCAAATTCACAATTCACAAGCATTTTAAATCATCATGCTTGGCTCTTTGCTTCTGATTCTCAACATAAATCTGACTAAAAGCCCCCAATAACAACATTGCTACTTGTCTTAGTTACTCTTCTCTTGTTGCTGGAACAAATACTGAACACCCAAAATGAAGGAAGGAAAGGTTTATTTAGCTCACAGTTACTGGATGTTTCAGTCCATACTCGGCTGGATCCAAGGCAGAGAGGCACAATGCAGAGGCCAGCAGTTCATGGCAGTGGAACAGCAACAAAATGGTGACAGAGGCAACTGACCAACCAGGGCAGCATAGAGCAACAGAAAGTCTGTCTCTCTGTCTCTCTTTATATTACATCCAGGCTCTCTGCCTCAGCCTATCCACCTTAGGCCACACCCATAATCCCAGCAGTACTCAGATCCATAATCCCATCAGTACTAAAACACATAATCCCAGTGGATCATGAGTCAAGTCTCAAACTCTAAAAGTCCCCACCCCATGGTTGCATGAGGCTTTGGGGTGTGTGTGTGTGTGTGATAACTAGTCATAAACCATAACACCACTCCCTCAATATTTGGCTACTTTGAAATTTCTTTTGAAAGATTAATCAGTTCACCATGCTTATTCTCAGTCTCTGGACATGAGGAAAATCCAGACAAACTTTGGGCCAAGGCAAAACACAAATCATTGGGAGTTCAACAACCAATGCAGTGATTCTTCCCAGGAGAAACTCCTCAACCTGGTCTTTATAAATAAGCTTTCTGTCAGTCTTCTGTTCTGAGCTCTGACCAGAATCTCCCAAACAGAACAGCTGAAGCTGCTCCAGCTCTCTCTAAACTTCTCCCATCTCTTCCCATAAGCCATTCCCCAAAGCTTGTAATCCACATGGTCAGGTTATTCACAGCAATGACCCTACTCCTGTGGCACCAAATTCTATCTCAGTTACTCTTCTCTCATTGCTGGGACAAATACCTGACATCCAAAATGAAGGAAGGAAAGTTTTATTTGGCTCACAGCTACTGGAGGTTTCAGTCCATATTCAGCTGGCTCCAAGACAGAGGGGCACATGGCAGAAAGCAACAGTTCATGGTGGCAAAATAGCAACAATGGCAACAGAGAGAGTATGTCTCTCTGTCTCTCTTATGTTACATTCAGGCAGTCTTCCCCAGTCCCAGAAGTTCTAAGAGCCATAATCCCAGCCTTGGATCACCCATGATTAACTCATCCCAGTGGATCATGAGTTAATCACAAACTGTGGAATTCCCTGCCCCAATACTGCATGAAACTTTTTGGGGCACGACTAGACACAAACCATAACACATTCCCATTAAGGTGCTAAATTCATCACTGACACAGTTGCTTAAATGTATTTCAGAGCTCTGATCTTGCATCTGACCACACAAATGAAACTATTTCCTGGCTAGAAAAAGGACAAAACCTTTCTACAGCCATTGTCACAGGGACCCAGTGCTAGATAAAGAAGCAATTGGGAGGGGGATGAGATATCAGTGTGACTTTCCTAGTTTGTCTCAGTCTTTCCTCGCTCAACACCTCAGAGTCCCACTACATCCTATATCACCCCTGGGTAGATGTCCATTGCACCCCACCCAGAGCTGGCCCTTTATCCTCAGCTGCCAACCACAGTTTCAGCTGGCCCACATCGCTAAAACTTTATAGTGCATGATTATTACTCATCATCGGTAATAATAGTATATGCAATTCATTGCCTGACTGCTGAGTAGTGGAAAGTTTCCACAGATGCAAAACACCAGTCACTCCCCGGGCTTCTCCTCACCATCGGCCACACAACCACAGAAGTCCGGGTACCAGCCTCACACCATTTGGGCAGGCGGCAAACAGAAGCAGAAATCTGAAACTCATTTCTTGCCTGGTACTTGGTAACACAGCATCTCTGCACCTATCCAAAAGGAGGCGATTTCAGCCCTGGGGAAGAGTGACCTGTGTGGCTGTCATATGTGGATTTCTTCTCAGTGAGCCTTTGAGTCACTGTGTTAACTCAACCCAACCCCACACCTGGGAAACCAAGTTGGAAAGAGCAGGAGCATGTTCAGCAATAACAAGCGTGCTCCTATGGCCAACTCCTCCATCTGTTCCGACAGCCTCCACTACAGGAATGTACAGAGGTTCCGCTAAGTCTAGCCAGGGCCAGTGTGTAGTCAGCTATTGCAGGTGGGGTCATGAAGGACAGGAAAGTGCAGCTCAGGAAAAGAGATGCTCGCAAGCACTCCTGCTCTGTGCCCTTTGCCTCTGGCCTGAGGGGG
>PVKN010019221.1:0-16474 GCA_004027915.1 Capromys pilorides | reverse complement strand
CACACACACACACACACACACACACACACACACACACATCATGGCTTTGGAATTAACAGACTACGGACTTAATCCCAAGATTCTGTGGGTTAAAGTAAACCTCTCCCCCTTTAGGTTGCGGGGAACAGTTACTGCATCCCAGCAACAAAAAGTAACTAAAATATCAGGTAAGGGCTGAGAGTAAAGCTGGAAAGAAAAGTTCAGCAAAAATCTGGAAAGGGGTCCCTGAGGATGGAGGAGGAGGCAGCCCATGGCCCACAGGAGACCTCATATTTTGCTCAGTTCTTTAGGCACAGAAGAGAAGAAACTTAGCCTGTGCCCTACACCTGGTTGGACCCTCTCAGGGAGGGTCCAGGCCACACTACGAGGCTCTCCACAAAAAGGTGCACTGGGCTCCATCCTCCACAGCCCCAAGGACCATGGCTGCTCTTTGCCCAGCTCTCAGGCATCCGTGCCACTTTGAGGTCAGCCCCAGCACAGCATCTAAGAAAGTAGCTGCACTTCAGGAAACACAGCTCCACTCCAGGCAGCTCACCATTTTCTCCCTTCCATGGCTTCTTCTGTCTGCCTGACACACTGCGGTGTTGAACAGCAGCCTCTCTAAGGACTCTGCTCCAAGGATACTGTCTGGCTTCACAGAAGCACTTGGCTTATTTTGTTCCAAAGGATGCTGACTGTCACCTTCAACAACATGGACACCCATCCAGAGTCTCTCAAGGTCCTACAAGACCTAGATTTGCAGGGAAGGATGGCAAGGCCAAGAGGTGTCCAGGGCTGCAAAGCCAGAGGCCATTGGGAAAGAGAAGTGCAGTTCCCCAACCAATTGTGCCACCTGTCCTGCTTCCCCCAGATTCTGAGGCTTCCGTGACAGCTGCCAGAGCAGAGCGAGTTGCTATTTCCCTAGGTCCAAGCAGGGTCAGGAAGGAGACACATCAAACACCCAGAAGAAAAGCAACTTCAAAGTCTTCCCCAGCCCAGGTAACCCCACAGGATTTTCTCTTGAAAAGGCTGCAGCTGGTGTTAATAGGGATGCTGTGATTGAATGTGGGTCCATCAAGAGGGGAACAAAAGAGAGGGAAGAAAGCCAGGTGCAGCACAGAAGCCTTTCAAGTCCCCGCCAGGCAGGCAGATTCAAGAGCAAAGCATGGTGCGCCCTACAGAAGTCCTGCTTCTCTTTAAAAAGCATGGATCTATCCATGCCATGCAACATGAATGAAATGAGAAGTTTGCAGGGCTGCCAGCCTTTCCATTGAGGTTATGAGGTAGTACATCTCTTCTACAATAGAAATTGGGGCAGTGACGGACAAAGTTAATGCTGCATCTGCAACATGAGGCCTATTGATGGTCAAGACTGGATCCTAAAAGACTGGGCAAGGGAAGGGTGAATGACTTTTCATATAAAACCATTCCCAAGCCAGGAAGCCAGGGAACGTATAGACACTTCTCAGAATCCCTCATCCTTCCCAGGATACTTCCTCCAGGAAGAATGATGTGGCCGCCGTTGACAAATGTGGACAGAGTTCAAGTACGACGGTGACTAGCAAACACCTTTGCCACGTGGCCATACAAGAACATTGCTGACAGGGTAACAGGTGCATAACTACATTGGAGTGGAACAGGCAGGCAGTGGGGTGCAGAAGCGGCTGGCATAGATGAGTCTGAAGAAGTTGATGGAGTACTAGGAGACAAGGCTGAGGGGAAGACGGAATTAAGGTAGCGTTGTTGTCTAAGTTTAAGGTAACATTAAGCAAACGTGTATTTAAATGCTACTAGGAGTAGTTAAGAGCTGGGCTCTTCAGCCAGCATACTGGGCTTGGCCCTGGTGTCCCTTCTCAGTAGCTGTGTGGCCCCAAGCAAGACTTCAGCTGTGTACCTTAGTTTCTTCCCATGCAGAATGGATAACTATTCCTCCTTCTCAGGGCTATGGTAAATAAACTAATGTAATGCAACAGAGCCCTGCCTGAGTTAGGCCCCAGAGTAATAGCAGAAATTATTATGCTGTTGAGTAAGGGGGCTGCTGAATTCATGGACAAGATGTAGTTAATAGAAGTCTCAGAAATCGGGAAGAGTTGCATTGCAGACATGGGGGAGGCAGTGGCTTTGGATAAGAAGATGACTAGCTGCTCTATTTTAATGAGAGAAAGATGAGAGGGAGGCTGGGCCCTTCTATTAACAAATACTCACCGACCCCTAGAGGCACCATGCCTGACACAGGGGGTGGCAGCAACAGGACAGTCCCCTGGCTCCAGCATAGAGCTGGTATTCCAGTGGCAGAGGCAGACAATGCACTTAATTAGTGAGCATGATGATGGGAAGGCTGAAGAGCTGGAACTCCAGATGGTGGGCATGCGGAGAGCTGTGGTGAGGACACAGGGACAGGGGCAGTGTATTACATGGGTCAGCAGAGAAGGCTACTTTACAAAAGTGCAATTTGCAAAAATATTGGAAGGAAAGAGAGAGGCCCTGGGATATCTATAGGACAAACAGTCCATGGAGCACAGCTGGCTAGCGCAAAGCATTGGCCCTCAGTGTGCCTGGGGGGTAGGAGTCGATGGGCAGTGGGAAAGAGTGGGTTTCCCCACTTCCTGTCCAAGTGACACTTGGAGGAAGCTGCCTCTTATTCTCTGCCAAGAGGGCCGCCTGCAACTGTTTTTGACTCTCCATTCAGTAGTCCTCTCCCAGGGCACACTGCATATGCAAGCGAGGTGTCCCCTCTGCCAGTACTGAGTGGCCAAAGCATGGGCATGGCACTGGGCAATGGTGGTGAAGCAGCATGGGCAAGGCAGCAATGGTATCTGAGGGTGGGGAGAACCCTGCTGCAGACAGGACCTGGACACCAGCTAGAGCAAGAGGCCCTGCACATTGCAGAGGCTTCGTGGAGCCCAGGAAAGGCTCTAGCGCCGGGACGCCTCACAGAGGCCTTCTGCACCAGCTACAAACCAACCCACTGAGTAAACAGATTGCACCTTGGAGAGACCTGGCTGCTTTGGTTTCTGAGTCTTTGAATGGTACAGGTTTTACAAAGTGGCATTATTTTAAGCACGTATATACTCAGACTAAAAATACCACACAAAGGATCGATGAATCAAAGAGTCTGATATTTGAAAGGATGAGAAGGGAATTTAAGGATGAGGAAGGTGGGAAGGAAAGGAGGGGAAGGTGAAGTATGTGTATCAGTTCTCCCACCAAGCATGTATTTGCAATGCATCACAAAATACACAATAAAATTTGAAAAAAAGATTGGTAGATTGGAGGGCAATTTCCACATATGCTGGTCTCCCCAGTTCACCCATCATCTCTAGTTTGTGCCTTTCTATTTGCTGAAAGTGTTGTGCTTTGGATGATGAGCTCTACTGTATCCTCTGTAGCTATAGGTGGCCCATGGCTTCATGATGAGAAAGAGAGAGGATTGAGAATAAGCATGGTGGGAAATTCCTGGCATTTGAGGGCCTTGTTTACCTGCATTTTTATGTGCAGATGGCTATAAGTACTTATATATACAGGCTAGGGCAATTGGCTGGAACGTAATCAAAGCCTTAGATTCTTGGAGATGTTTTCTGAAGTTGAGCAAAGTAGCGAGCTGCAAGTGAATGGGTATGGTTCTGCACGCCAATGAAAGCTGATTATCCAGCAAAAGTTTGCTAAAATCAAACCAAATGGATAGATCAAACCAAGCTACTACTTTAAAGCAAAAGACGAAGAAGGTGGCAAAAAAAAAGTATAGTGCAGTCAATAAGAAAGGATCAGGAGTTGACAGAAAGACAGCAGTGAGCCTGCTGATGGACCACTATGGCACCACTGAACCCACAGCCAGAGAGCTCTGCTGTCATGGAGACCCCACTGGCAAGGTATCTGGGGCTAATGTACACAACAATGCCTCAGTATCTGTCTTGGTTACCTGTCTCATTACTGAGACAAAATACCTTACACGCAGGGTTAAAGGAGGAAAGAATTATTTAGTTCACAGTTTGTAGAGGTTTCAGTCCATCATCGGCTGACTCCAAGGCAGTGCAGCACATGGCAGAGGGCAGCAGTTCATGGAGGAGGAAGACAGAAAAAAAAAAAATGAGAGAGAGAAAAGAGACAAGCCTCTCTTTGTTCCTTATGTTGTATTCAGGCTCCCCACCCCAGGGTGGGTACAGCACCCACATCCTTAATCCCAGCATTAGGCCATGAATCAATAACAAACTCTAGATCCAGCCACCTCTGCAAAGTCCATCCTTATAACTACATGAGTCTTTGAGGTGACATTGAGGGACAAACCATAACAGTATCTATGATGACCGAAGCTTTCGGCACAAGGACAAGATGTTCTCCATAGGAAAGACATCACAAATGCTGTTGAGCTTATCAGAAACACTGTTATACTTGAGTAGCTGGACAAGAAAGTGCGTGTGTGTGTGTGTGTGTGTGTGTGTGTGTGTGTGTGTGTGTAAGTGGTACTGGGAATGGATGACACAAAGGCTAAGTCTAAATGAATCACAGGAAGAGAGGGGAAAATATATGTAAGTATACGGTGTGAGCACCATAACACAAGCATTGCTTGCTCCCTGTAAAGCTGAAGCTGTTGCATGGGGCCCTGTGCCATCACTCTAGCTCCTGGCATGCAGTCTAGAAGTGACTGACAGTTCCAGGTCTCAGTGTGACTCCCAGCAGCTTTCACCCTGGGAATGAGCTGGTACTCCTGTTGGAGCTATGACTTCAGGAAACCCACGCTCAGCTATAGGATTCCTCAAGGGGAAATATGGCCAAGATGCCGCCTATGTCAGGACCAAGAGTATCTTGCTCCTCATATCCTAAAACAGGAGTCGGCAATGTTCTATGGCTCTCAGGTCAAATCTACCCAGCCCCCTATTATTACGTGACCATCCAACCAAGAATCGGGGGAAAGTGGAAGAGTACCATTATTGCAGAATCATTGACAATATTGATACACTGCTCTAAATCTGTGCATTTCTTGCCTCGTTGAAGCTTCCAACAACCCTGTGCAATCCACATGATTCTCACTCTATGCCTGAGGAAACAAATGGACACTTCCAGATAGGTTAAGAAATATTTTAAAATCAAACAGCTAATGATTAGTTCAGCTAGAATGCAGACCCAGGAATCTTTCTCACAGCTTGCTTTATTAGCCCACCTCCCCATAGGACAAGTTCTCCATCACTGTAGGGGCAGAGGGGACATTCCAACAGAGAGACTGGGGTGATGCCTGCTAGTAAGTTCATGAGAGGGAAGATAACATGTCTCAGATAGCCAGGGAAAGGCTCAGTAGGGACATGGAGCCACCTTTCCATCATGATGACAAAAATACTAATTTTCAACCTTAATTAAGCAAACTCTCATTCCCTAGAAAGGAGTTACATTCTTCTCATTATAGACCTAATGGAATTTTTAAGTGCCAAAAGTTGTTCTGAATTATTATATTTTAATTTCATCAATAAAACATTGGTGGAAACTTTTCTCTTTTGTTACTTAAGGATGTGAATAATGGCTTCAGTTTGTCCACTTGGTTCCTAAGCTTAAGGTACTTGCTGTCTGGCTCTACAAAGGAAAAGGAGGCCAAGTAGCGTCCTGGAGAGTGGAGAACCCTGGAGGTGTCATGCGGTGCGCTTGGAAAAGCTTATGCAGAAATGAGTGACTCTGCACCATAGAGTTCGGGAAGTGTGACCTTGAACTTTAGATCTCTGGATGACCCCAGCAGTCACATCACTGTAGTCTAGCTGGTGGACAAATACAAGTCATTCCTCAGAGACCCCCCTGTGGTGACTGTGGAAGACGCCTTGGACCAGAAGCCTTAGGAGGCTTGAGACAAAGTCCCCACTGTCATATGCAGGGTACAAGTGATGGTCTCACTGTGACCAACACAACATACACTGCAAAGGTTATAGCTAAAGACTCATACCACTGCCTCCTGCTCACAGCGGGCAATGAAATGATCGCCGCAGCTTCATGACCTGTGCTGGATCCACCCGGCTCAGCTGCTTGCTCCTCTAAGCCCCTCCAAGGGAGGATGAGATGGGCAGCTAGCTGACAGCAAATCAGAAATCTCCTGCTGCCCACGTAAGATCTGGGCAGGAAGCCCCTGAACCATCGCATGCTGATCACTCGTGAGCCCTTTGCTCCTGCTCAGATCACACTTGCTCAGGTCTGGACACCAACACTGGGGCAGAGGAACTGTCTCCCCCCAGATGACATCTCTGAACAACTGACCTCCTAAACCCACCTCCTCCAACGCAAGGCTCCCAGTACACCCTGCCACACAGACGGACCTTAAAGACCGACACTAAATGAGAAACCAGATGTAAAAAGGCAAATATGGTGTGGTTCAATCACATAAAACATCCCAAGGAGGCAAACCCATAAAGACAAAGAGTTGAATGGAGGTTACAGTAAGAGGCCTTGGGGGCTGCTTGCATAGTGAGTACAGTTTCCACTGGGGCAATGAAGCAGTTCCGGAAATGGGTGATGGTGAAGATCGTACAGCACTGTGAATGCGTTTGTTCACTATGGACTACATGCTTAAAATGCTTAAGACGGTAACATTTGTGTGTATTTTGCCATAGTAAAAAATGAAAAGGAGGCTGACCCAATAGCTCAGGGGACTAAAGCACCTGTTTAGGCAGGCACAGGGACCAGGTGTTCGATCCTGGGCTTGCTGTGCTGGCCCCACCCCGGCGGCACGCTGAGACAGCAATTGAGACTGGGCATGGTGGTGCACACCTGTAATCCCTGTGCTTGGGAGGCTGAAAACAGGAGGATCACTATGAGTCTGATCTGTGTACTGAGACCTTGTACTAAATACATTTAAAAAAAAAAAACAATGAAAACTCCTTAATACAAAACTTCTGGCCCCATTGGAAGCCCTTGTTCTGCTCATGTGACTCACCCAAGCCTCCTGCTCCCCTGCCTCCGTGCTGTGCGCTCGGGGTGCCAGAAGCTTGCAGTGGGTCCCTAGGGTGTCAGCCAGCAGGCATCCCAATGGTGCCTATGCACAAAGTAAAAAAGAACATTTAGCATCTTCCCAGATATGTGAAGGAAAACCCATCCCCAAATTCCTGAATTGTGCTTTCATTTAATCTCCTACTCTCAAGACTAATCAACTGTTGGAGTCCAGACACTTAATTAAAGTTGTCAGCTCCTGAAAGCTCATTTTCTGAGCTTGAATCTCCAGTGAGAAACTGCAGATATGAGAAATTCTAACCAGCTAGACATTGGTATGACCTTGCCAATAAGAGACTGAGCAAGCCATTGTTGAATTCCTATCATTTTGTTGAGTGAAATTCTGCATTGTTTCTAATGTATTTTTTACTATTTTCATTATTCTCTTTAGAAAATAAAAAAACTTTAAAAAGATAAAATTTAAAAAAATTAAAAGGATGCCACACAGAGTTGAAGAAGTGAGTACACAGATGCTATCTGAGTTCACAAGGGAAAATGCTGTGACCACCACAAAAAAAGCTGAAAATAAAATGTGCTGAAAATGCAAAAAAAGAAAACTAAGCCAAAGGGTTGAGTTTGGTGTATGTGTATCAGACAACACATTACACTCCACAATTGCATACATTTATGATTTTTCAATTAAAAAATACTAACAAGCCAGTGTGTGGTTGAGACTCCTAATCCTAGCTATTGAGGAAGCCAAGGCAGAAGGATCCCAAGTTTGAGGTCAGGGTAGACAAGCTAACTAGCAAGACTCTTGCCTCAAAACAAACTTCTATCTTAGAATAATAGAACTAGGGATGTCGCTTAGCACTCCCTGGGTTTAATCCCTAGTACTAACAGAAACATTCACAAAAATTTTAAGGAAAACTGGGCTTTATGAAAAGACAAAATACAAATACAGTTCTCAAATTTGTTCATTGCTTCTCACTAAAACAGACCCAACTGCGTATAGTTGTGTCAAGCTTTGTTAGCAAACCATCTTTATTTATTGTCTCAGTTTGTTACATACACTCAAGGAGGAGGAAATAGCCTGTCCACAGCGGGAAACAAATTGATGTTCTGAAACACAGACCTTCAGAGTGGTCAGCCCCTGTCACCACAGTGGCCGAGAGTCTTGCAGAGGGGTTGCGATGGACAGTTGTTATGACTAGCATTAGCCTTTGTTCTAAGACTGCTTTACGGTGGGCCCAGGGCTTGCCCATGCAGTTTCTCATTTGGATGATTTAAGCATCTACAATTTCAGCACCTTGTGAATTATCTTTATCCATGTTTTCTCACCCAATCACCTACTTCTGTCATTCCAGCAAGCAGGCACCAGTTTATCTGAATCACATTTGAGGCTAAGCCTAATAAGAACACAATCCTTCGAGTCATGAGATTCATTCTAGAACCCCACATCTGCAGTCTCTCTGTAAATGATGATCTGCCCCCTCCTCTGGACAACAGAGAGGCCAAGTGATATCTTGTGCGGACGTAGCGGATACATGAGACCAGGGAGGCAAGCTTCAGGGAGGACTTGAGAAGAAAATTCTCCTGGGATGTTGAAGTTCACCTTGATTCCCTGAGCCCCCATCGGCAGATGCAAAGCTGGGAAAGTGAACAAGACAGGCTCCCACCTACCTTATTATAGGTTTTGTTAGTCAGGTACAAAAGGCCAACAGATCAGGTGGCTGCCACTGAAAAGATGGCTTGTCATGATTGCAGGTGCCAGAGGATGGGGTGCATCATGCCGTGGAGGGGGAGCACCCAGGGCAGCTTGGGCAGCTCAGGAGGCAGAGGGAAGGTGACAGCAAAAGCCCTCGGTGTGGTTCCCATAGGAAGGAGAGGACAGGGCACGGGGGGCAGAAGTCTGTTTGAATAGAAAGCAAGTTCTGTGGGCTGTGGGGTACAGGGGCCTACAAGTCCCTATTTGTCAGGTGTCTGCCTGGGGATGGTGAGTATAAAGGAATAACCCCAAGCAACAGCTCAGTAAGTGAGGTGAGGAGGGGCTGTTGGCTCTAGCTAGGGAAGCACTTGATGAAAACACACCGGAGTCCTTTGCTGTCTCCAGGAATTGCTTAACCCTGGAAGGGACAGTGCCCACAGACCCAGCAGGGGCCCAAGTGTGAAAACTCTAGGACACAGAAGATAAAGCATACGGTGGGCCTTACCCCCCAGGGGCTTATACTGCCAGAGGTGGAGGAGCCAAAGCTGGAAATGGACCACCAGCCCCAGCCTGAGGCTCTCCACTTTAAGACAGAGTACAGACTCTATGAAAGACAAGGCTTCTGTAAAGCCCCTCATCTGTGGTTCCACAAAATTATTAAATACAAGAAGCAGGTGGCAAATGTTGTAACAGAACCGAGTCCCCTGGGAGGAAAAGGAATAAGCGGTGAGAACTAAAAGTCAGGATGGCTCCTAAGGAGGCCCAGACGCTGGGCTTGGAGAGTCGGCACACGGGTGACACGGAGAAGCAGACTGCTGACAGTGGTGAGGTAGAGGGTGGATGGCTCCTCTTCTGAGAGGCATCAGACAGAGAAGAATTAGAGCAGAAGTTCTCAGCTGGAGGGGCTTCTTCTCCCCTACCCCAGGGGCTCACACTGGCAATGTTTGCGCACATTTTTGGTTGTCACATCTTGGAGGAAGGAGGGAGTACTACCGGTGCACAGTGACAGAAGTTGCAGGAGAAGTTGCCGAATTCCTACGCAGCACTCTGAGAGCCCGCACCTTCATTTTCACCAGTAAAGAAAGGTTCCAGCTTAAACGTCAGTAGTACCAGGGCTGGAGGCCTCAGAAGAGGTGATGGTTATGGAAAAGTTTGAAGATTTTTTATCTCCTCCCCTGTCCTCGCCACCCCACCCCGCCTGCCCAAGTCAGCAGGACCTGATGTTTCCTAAGATAGGAACAAAGATAGACAAGGAGCCAACTGTTTGCAGGCCACGTGGTCCACTCTGAACATGGCTGTCGGCACCGGGAAGGAGGGTGCACTGGTCTGAGGGTACTGAGTTTCAATTGAACAGAATGAATAAGTTCCGGAGATCTGTTTTACAGCACCGTGACTGCTGTTAGTCACACAGTGCTGTGCACTTGAAATTGCTGCCGTGGGCCAGCAAGATGACTCAGCGGACTAAGTGGCTGCCTGGCAAGCCCAGGGACCGGGGTGCGATTCCCAGCACCACATGTTGCACTGCCACCTACCACCCACCCCACCCCTGCACATGCTGAGCGGGGCCCCCAAGACCTGGCGTGGTGACTCATGCCTGTAATCCCAGCACTAGGGAAGCTGAAAACAGGAGGAACACATAGTGAGATCCTGTACCAAATACATTGGAAAAAAAAAATCACTGCTGATAAAATCTTCATCGTTCTCATGACAAAAAAAGGTCAAGTATGGGATGTGACAGATGTTAATTAGATTAGCCATCTCAGTGTGTGCACGTGTGTATCACAACATCACGTTGTACATCATGAATACAGCTGGTCCTGAGTATGTGTGGACGGCTGATCTCAGGACACACACCGCGCAAAGACACAAAAAATCCACAGATGTGGAAGTCACTATACAAGAGTGATCACCTCCACTCATGATACTGAATACAATGCAAATGCTATGTAAATAGTTGTGTTCTTTAGGGAATCAGAGCAAGAACAAAAGTGTGCATATTCAGTACCAGTGCAATTTTTAAAAAATATTGGGGTTGGGGAGATAGCTCAATAGAATAAGTGCTTGCCTGGTAAGCACAAGGGCCTGAGTTCAATCCCTGGTTCTGGAAAAAGAAATATTATTTGATCTGACGTTGATTGCAGCAGTGGATCTGATGCCCACAAATGCAGAGGGCTGAACATACGCACAATTTCTGTTTCATCACTATGCCTCAGTGAAGTGGGCAAGAGAGTGAGAATTCAGGAAGAAAAAGAATTCGCCTTTGCACTCTGTGTTAAACTGCATTCCATCAGGGTAGGAACCACGTATGTCAGCTTTGACAGAGACCTCGAATTTATCAGAAATCAATGTCTGTTGTGTGAATGAGTTTTAAAAATTAAATTAGACTCTATGCTGTCCTCCTCTGGATCCCTTGTAGATTTGACCAAATGCACTGAGCTTGTGTGGGGAGGCTTACCTTTTTGTTTTGTTTTGTTTTGTTTTTGGTTTTTGTTTTTGTTTTCTTTTTAATGAGCAGAACATATTTATTGAGGGAAAGAAAGCTCCTGCCCACCAGAGGGACAGGAGGGGGGTCCCGAGTGGGTGTCCCCCGAGGCTTGCTTTTTAAAGAAGCAGAGTTTTAGATGTGGGTGAAGTCAAATCCACCTACATTTCCTATTATTTCTTCTTTTTACCCTTCTGAATTTAAAAAGTCCCTCAAATATACTCTGCAGTCCTTAGCAAATATTTGATAAATATTCTCTTCCCTTTGTGAATCCAACTTCTCGTGGTCTGCAGCCTTTATATCTCTACCCGTGCGGTCCAGCCTTTCCCAGAGGGTGGTGCAATGATAATGGGAAATGATGCTTTTTAGGAATTCCATGGATAAATATTTTTATCTTAGTGATTTAATGAGTTTTTTAAAAGATGAATATATACAACATCAAAACTGTATTTTCCAGATGGTCTTATTTAGGATAAGGGCAAGTTGATGAGTCTATTTTAAAACGTATGTGGTTTAGGGTGGTAGATAATGGAAAACTTGTAATATGGGTTTGAATATCACTAAAGGCTGGGAGACACTGGATAGATCCATTTGGGGTTTATTCTGCTTTCTAGAGTAGTATATTTACCAGGTTTCCTCCCATCACACCACCAGACTGTTAACCAACCATCCCAAATCATTTATTACATTTCTCTTTGAAAATGATAGTTCTCAAATCATGCATGGATTCTTATATGCAAGGTTTCCAGAAGATCCCTTTGGTCTCCTCCATCTTTCATCAGTCTTCAGTTATTACCTTGCTTTTAACTGCTGTGCTTGACTTAATATCCGGCCCAGTGCACCTCCTCTTCCCACAGAAAGGGCTGCTTCTGAGGGCTGTGTCAGGGGATGTGAAAGGACAGAGACATATGGACAGCAGCGTATCCTGCAGATCCTGGGATGCAGTGGGCCGCAGCTACGGGAATGGAGCTGGAGGGCTGTGGTCAGACTCCAAGTGGGCAGTGCGGGAGCTCTGCCTCCCCAAGGGAAATAGAGACAAGTAAATAAGTACAGGCATTAAATTAAAATGAGACCTAGGCTACTCTGCGCCATTAAGAACTACACTTGCAGGGATAACATTTAAAGAGACACTTGGGGGAAACCCTGTGTGAGTCCTGACAACTTACCTGGGAAGTGGGAGAAAAGTGGTTATTGACAAAACACTAGGAAGTCGTCTCAGTGTATCAGGATCGTACATCACGTCTGTATAAAGGTGCATACGCACAGTGGTGCATGCGTGGTAATACCAAGCAAAGCAGATTTTAAAAATCCATACTTAAAACCACTGTGTAGAAAAGCCTTCCCCACGAGGAATTCTTATGGAACTACAGGGTTCTCTCAAATGCAAGGCTTTCTCAGTGTGCTCACTTTAGAAAGCATCAACGCCTCGACTGAAAGACTAAATCATTTTTTAAAAAATAATAGTATTGAGTCAAGCACAGAGCTCCTCCCCCAAACTACACATTTTATAATCTGTCATTTATTTATTTATTTATTTATTTATTTATTTATTTATTTATGTGTTTATTTATTTGACACGGGGTCTCCTTGTGAAGCTCAGACCCATAGTGATCCTCCTGTCTCAGACTCCCCAGTGCACCATCACACCCAGTTTTGGTGGCTGGCTTAGTTCAGGGCTGGCACAGCACGCAGTAGTGGGAACCAAACCCAGGTCCTTGCTCTGGCCAGGCAGATGCTTAGACCCCACCAAGCTATCTCCCCAGCCTTACACACTTTATAAATCAGTGGGCAAGAATGTTTTTAACTAATGAAATAATCATGTCATATTTAGCTTTTCTAAAGTATATGTAGGTCATAAAGTAGGGTACCAGGGCTACAAATACTCGTTCATCCCCTAGCCATGTGATAGCAATATAGGATGGCGCTTTGGGGCTTGTAAAGGACTGCACAATTTTAACCCAAAAGCAAATCCACCAGAGAAAGAAATGTAAGACTCCATTACCCATCTGCCTTCTGCCCCAGCCCCTAAAAAACTGACACTATTAACATTATTTACCCTGGCAATAAAAAGTAAATTGTTATCACATTTAGTCAGAGGTATGGTTGAGTTAGCCTTGAGGCCCCTGTGGAATTTCTGGTGTCTTAAATTTGCAGAGTGTGACAGATATCTTATCACCTATGATGAATCCAAGAGAAGCCATTCAGCCGGTGCTGAGTCATGCTAAGGCAGAGCTGCGTCATGCCAAATGGCTCTAGAATAGAGACTGTCATTCCAGAGCAAATGCTGAGTCGTGCGAGTCATACCAGCATGCTTTATTAACCAAGGGAGACTAATCCCAGATGGGTTTATCCCCAGACCCAAGTGGGATTCATAAGCAGGACCCCTGCTGCCCACTGAAAGTGTTCAAGTGGGAGGCAGGGGAGGATCTTGGAGGCTCACTTCCCTGTAAAATGCTTGGGCTACAGCTGGGACCAGAACACTGCCCGTTCTGGAGAGGCCAGACTGGGGAACTCATGCTCACCCTGGAGTAGTCCAGGTGAGCTGTGGGGTCTCGTGGTGATTGAAGATGGCTTTACAAAGAAAAGCTGGATTTATAAATAATGCATTTCCTTTGTCTTGCAGGAATTCTGGAGGCAGAGGTACAATCAGATCAGCTGTGAACAGCTTACATAGCAAATCTAATAGGTTTGTAAATTAGATTTTGTGTTCATTTATTTTTGCTGTAAGGCAGCTATTAATCTGCTTCTCCTCTTTGCTAGATGATGCCCTTCTTACTTAGTAAATAGATCTGTTTCGTTTCACTTTGGTTTTACATTCCCCTAATCACTTTTGGGGGGAGCTGTCAATGAAAGATCACATGAAATGGTCCAAGGTCTAGAAGCTGATGAGATGGAAAGCACAGATGGGTAGAAGCTGTTTTCTGGAGAAAAGCCCCCCCACTTTGCAAAACTTGCACCACCAACAGACGAGCTCAGAACTTGCACTTCTGCTAGCAGTGGAGAAAGTCAAAACTTCCACTTAGTTTCCTTGTGGCAGATGCTGGTCCAGGAGGTTAAAATGGAAGAAGAAAAACACTCAAAAAATTCCCTGAGACCTCTTAAAATACATAGGGAGTCAACCCAGTGATGCTATTCCTGCCCGTTGGAGGTACATTATTATCACACTGCTGCACTGCAAGTCTTTGGGACAGTCCCTGCCTAGGGGACAGATTGATGCAGGGGAGCATGAAAACACATTGCAAGCTGGTAGATCCGGGCTTGCCACGGGCTGTGACCACACCATGCCTCCAAGTCCCCATTCTCCATCGATGACGAGTGTCCCATACCTCTGATCTTTAGTCTCCCAATCCCAAGCTCAGGGGCAGTGATGACAAGTACAAGTCACTTGATAGAGATGAGCCACACCTCAAATTGAAGTCCTTATTTTGGTCTCTAGATATCTCCCTTTAATCATGCTGGAACCGAGGCACTCATGTAATTGAAAGGACAGTGTGTCATTTGTCCTCCCATAGGTTTTTAAGTCTATTGGTCACATGACACCTGTCCAGAGTACTCCTAGCACTCCATGCCTGGCTTGAGAAATTAGCCCTTCTCTCCTGGACATCACTGCTACTAGACCTTTAATGGCCTCTTACCAGCTTAGACCTATGAATGAAGCTTTATTTTATAGCTAAAATGCAAAAGTGGCAGAAATGAAAGCGAAGGCCATACATGCTTCAGTTCCTCTCTGGTCTACTGTGGAAAAATGCTCTCTCTTGAAGAAAGAAGGCCCTGCCTCTCAAGCCCAAGTCCCCCAGTTGCCGCAGTGCAGTCTTGGTTAGCGTGAGAAGCGAGGCCAGGCTTGGGCAGCCCTAGCTTCAGCTCCCAAGCTTCTTAGTTCAAGCCTCCTGCAAGCGATTTTGCCCCCTGAGCCTCTGTTTCCATCCAAGGAGAATAAGAAGCAAGGTCTTCTGGGAGAGATTAGAGCCGCTGAATCTCAGGGTCTATCTAACCTAGCACCTGAGGTGACCAAGACACTCGCTGGTGCTCGTCCCTGTCACCAAGGATGTATTGTGGCATCAGACGTGACGGAAGATAAAATTCAGGACTTGGGAGGCAGTGCGACTTCACGCACCTCTAGAATCATTTGGAGGCACAGGAAGGGTGCTGGGCCCATGAAGGGAGTGACTGAGGAGCACAATCGCAGTGCAGCAGCCCAGGAGCCCAGCTGCGTGTGTGCAACTCAGAGCGTGCAAAGCCTGTGGGCGGAAGCAGTCCCTGGAGACATGGAATCCATCCAATAAGAAGGCCAAGGCCAGAAAGCCAAGGTGACTTTCCCGAGTCTCCCAGCCAGATAGTAACAGAGCCAGGGTGAAGTCCAGTAAGGTCATAACTGATGGCACAAGGCCTCGGCCAAAGGTCCCCTAGGAAGTGGGGACCAAGGTAGAATTTTAGTACTGTGCCCACCTGCGTTTGTCTCACTCCTTTTCCTACTTTCACAAACTTGTGTCAGAGAATTCAGGAACCCTTATCTGGCGGCTTCTGCCCAAGCCCTTCTACAAGCTTCCTGAGACCCCAGCCCTGTAGCTACATCCTGCACGTATCTTGGGCCATCCAACTTGACCCTGCTCCTAAAATATCCCTGGGGGCTGAATCTACCTGAAGCCAATGAGATGCCAGCACCAGTCACTGGTGACTAATGTGAGCACCAGCCAGCATTTTAGGAAGTCAAGTCCTTGTCACAAGCATTAAGGCATTTCCAGCACATGCATCTACTGACGTAAACGCAGTGAAGCTTGGGGACTTGGGTGTGACAGCTGGCCCTGAGGTCATGGGTCCTGCTGTGGGCATGTAGAAGTAGACAGTTCCAAAGGGGCACAGTCATATCAGCTTTTGCTGGCCCTTTACAAGACAACAGCCAGGAGTAGGCACAAGAAACACATCAGTGGCCTCTTTAGGAATCTAGACACTCAGGGCCATATACTTTCCTCTTCTATAAATAAGGAAACTATAGCTTAGAAAGATATGTAAGTCAGCCATAGTCACACATCTTAGGAAAATTTTCCACTCCCCCTTCTGTTCCTGTTCATGAAAACAGTGAAGATCCCAAAGGTTCAGTTTTCTGTTATTCCTTTTTTTCAGCCTGCCTGTTAGAAGTCCATCTGCCTTACTCAAAACCCTTTGTTTCTCTATAAAGTTATACACAGTATATTTAAATCCAAAATAACTCATATGAGCAGAAGTGTCAGGAATATCTTTGGAATGGAGGAGGGAGGGGCACAAAAGACAGAATGCACCCCTCAATTAATTTCTTCTGTACCTCAAAAAAAGCAAGCTAGAGCACTGGGTTTAGATCTCACTAACAGGGTCTCATCTTCTTTAACTTGGCTGTTGCAAGATAAATGCAAAGGACAGAGATGTTTGGC
>PVKN010019220.1:0-16474 GCA_004027915.1 Capromys pilorides | reverse complement strand
ATAGAAACCTTCACAGATTCTACATTGGTGTTTTCTCTCAGTTTCTAGAAACTGTTATCTGAGTAGGACAACCTTTTATCATCCAGCTACTGTGCAGTTCTTGATTGATACAGTAATGCTTGAAGAAAACTAATTATAGTATTGATTACTTCCTGTAGAAGTCCCCTGGTGCTACCAATAGCCAAGCAAGACAGTTTGTTGGAAAAAGACATCATGTTCAAAGATGCAGCAAAAGGGCTGTGTAAGCAGCAGTCCCCGGACACCACCCCTGAGCACACCGTGATGAGCAGCTGCAGCAAGCCTGAGCAGGTAATGCCTCACGGCCGCGGTGCGCTCCCATATGCTATCGCGCTCCACAACCCACCATATTTAAAAAGCAAGTATTTGCTACATTTCATTGGAAGAAAGATTGAGAACTGTGTAGGTTACCACTTGTGTACAGTTCTCATAGATGAACAGAGCACTGGGCTCATCATTGATTATGTTTTACAGCAATTTGGGTTTCCCAGTTTAACCTCTATATGAGAAACGTAGGCTCAGTCAGTGTGTTACTTCTTGCATGGTTCCAGTTGAGTCTTTTATCATTGTTTTTAGATATTAGGTAGTCTGCGTTTTTCTGTTTCCTGCAGCTATCCAAATATATGCAAGAAAGAAGAACAAAGAGTCACTGACATTCATTATACTGGGAAGGAAACAACTGTGGTGGCGGTGGTAGTGGTGGTGGTAGTGTGTGTGTATGTGTGTGTGTGTGTGTGTGTGTGTGTGTGTGTGTGTGTTGTATGCGCTCATGCACATGCATTTGTGCAGAGGTGTGTAGCTATGGACCACTGTGCTCAGGTTAAGGGAGATCGCTTGAGAGTGGGAAGACTGCACGTTGATGTTATAGTAATGAGTACATCGTCTCTTCTCACTGCCTCAGAAATAAACAAGATGGGATGCTAAGGGCTTAGGGATGCCAGAGGAATCTGCAGCCTTGAAACGATCTTTTTCAGTGTTGCTAATCCTGAACATTTTAGTTTAGTTAGGGATTCTAAAAACTCTCTTCTCCAAATTAAATTCTAATTTAATTTAGATTTTAAATAACAAACTTTTAAATGTTCATGTTTTTCATTTTTATTGGCATTGTTTTGAAATCCTTTTCTTTATAAAATGCATGTTAAATTGTAAAGTAAATTTGATTTCCTACTGTTGAAATTTGCTAACATTAACAACCTCTCTAGTGCAGGTCGAGCCATTGCACAACCCATGGTGAATTCCTAAGCTTGAGTTTATATTTCCATTATTGTGTTCCTAAGCTATTAATTATTTGTCCAAGTTCAGCAGAAGTTCAAGGATAACTGATTACTTAATTAAAGATGAACAAATTCAAACCTTCCATCAAAGCACTGAAATTTTTAACCTCCTGGTGTCAGAGCCATTCCTAACAGGCAAAGTGATTGCTTTGAAATGTTAATTTGACACAGTCTTTTCAACAAAACAAAACATGCTTCAGAAATAAGAAGACCTTCATGTCAAGGCCATCCAGAGAAATTCTTGCAGGGCTGCTTTTCTGTTGTTAAGGTCAGCCTTAGGGTTGTGCCATAGGCTTGAGTGTGCTCCTCCTCCATCCTATGGGAGGGCTCGGGGGATCCCAGGGCACAAGCTGCAGCACTTAGCTCAGCCTCATGCGGAGCCTGCCACATGGTGAAGGCCGGTCTCTGGGTGACACTGGGGGACACAGTGCTGGCAAGCCTATGTTATGCAGACTCCAGTCACAGCAGGGCCTTGGGACAGCCTTGCTGCAGCTTATAAAGCTCTGATTCACATTTCAAAGAGAAACTCATCATGTAAAAAAATATATATTTTCAATCAAAATAAAAATTAACTGAATTTCCAGATTGTTTTAACATGTGGGTCATATCAAATGCTGACTGAATGGTGTGGATGAATCTTCAAGGATTGTTTCATCATCTTCTAAATTTCTGAGAATCAGTAAGAGTTACTTTCATAATATCCCTAAGAAAATGAAAATTTTTCTTTTGCTGCTTAAAAATAAAAATTCACCCTTTGATTCCCTTGTTTTTTCAGTCTGCTTCTCCCCCCCCCCACATGCCCTGCTTTTATCCCATTTCATTTTCTTAACATTTAAATTCTCTCTTTCATCCCTTTCTTCTTTCTTTTCAGAGAACACATACTTGAGTTTAAGCTTGGACTTTTGGTATAAAATGGCCTGCAAAGCATCACGTGTTCAGAAGGTGCCTGGATAATGACTTGCTGTGCGAGAGTCGCTCTCCCTCTCGGCTCTTCTCTCTCTGCTCTTCGCTCTCCCTCTCACCCCTTCTCTCTCTGCTTCCTGTCTACCATCCCTAAGCCACTCTCCTCTGCCAGGCCCTGCCCCAGGCCAATGTTACCTAGAGCTGGCGGACTATGCAAAGTCTTAAGCTTTAAAACAGGAACCAAAATACACTTCTCCTTCACTTTGTTGATGTTGAGTATTTTGTTCCAGCAACCAAAAGAAAGCTAAGAAAGTTCTGTTCCATTTAGTGCAGATGCATCAGCCTGAGAGTGACAAGTGATATGGGGCTCTGTGTGCTGGCTGTGTTTCAGGACTCTGTGACTCTGGGAGCTCCACAGCCATACTCAGCCATATCTGTGGGGTGAGTCCATGGTGTGCACCTCTCATGGGTGTGTGATGATGTTTGTCTGTGAGGGCCATAAGTTATCACACTTACAAGAAGGAGAGCACACCCGTTAGACACTTGCTCTACTTTTATTGATGCTGTCCATCTAGACTGAGAGTGCATTTGCTTTTACCATAGGGAGATTTCTGCTTTTCATTCATCTCCTAGCAATCCAAGCAGAGCAAGAAACCCAGCTGTGTGCGCCAGCAGCCTTGTGAGAGTGGGATGAGATCAGCAAGCTCTGTAGCTACAAAGCAAACTGGCCTTCGACCTTGAACCATGTCTCAAAATGTTTGAGTTTTTCACAGTCTTTTGCATTATGTTTACATTGCTCTTTCAAAAGCCATAAAGATTGATCCTATAGAGATATGCACCCTTTAGAAAGTATTTTACCTGACATTGGTTTAGAAGATCAGAATTGATGGGAGACATTTCCCATGTCCAGTATTTGCTCTATAATTACAAATGGAAATATTGACGGGCATAGTTTTCCTTTTCTTTCTCTTTGCTGTCAGCCCAGGTACCTTGATATCCTTATAGTTTGTGCCCGAAACAACTTTTCTTAGGACTGATGAACAAAGCTTCCTTCTAGTCTCTTTGCCACCCTGGCAGGACTTGGGAAATGCCAGGGTAAGGTGCACGATGTCAGTGGTGTTTCCTCACTACCCATAGGCTCGGGGGTGGGTGGCTCCATTTTGCTGTCACCCTTGTACTTCTCTTACCCGCCCACATAGCAGCTGTATTACTGAGGAGGAGACCCCGTGGGAGCACCAAGGAGAAACAGCTTAAGCCTCCTCCTAGACTTCTCGGCACAAATGCAAACATCTGTCAGCACTGCTGCGCTTCCTCCAAGTGTGTGGGCAGAAACTGGCACGGGAAGCATTAGCATTGTGGTTGGGAGAGGAGTTTCATTCTCTTAGTGTAAGTCATTACCCTTGAGGAAAAACATCTTGCTCTTGATTTTTCTTTTTTCCCAGATTGCTTTGGAAGTTAAACAAGTGGGCCAACGTGCTACAGATTTTGCATTGCTTTGCAGTTTTGCATTGTTTGAAGTTACTGCAATCATATTAATTGTATGATGTTATATATACATGCATATTATATATGCATGCTAATATTTGTATCTATATAAACAGGTACATATACTACACTTTTAGCTTTGGGATATTGATGAGCCACCTGTTTTAATTATTTGGAATAATATTTGCAAATACATTAGCAAGAAAAGGCATCTGTGTCTGCTCCTAAATGAGCAATAAATCTCCTATCACACCTCTCTCCCTCTCTCTCTCTGACTTTTGCCCATGCTTGCTCCTCTCTGAAACATGGACCCTTGCTCATTGGTGCTTATTTTCCTAGGGTCTTTCTATCCACAGGCAAGCAATCCAGACCAGGAGCCTAGGATCCCATCAACTTGTTCTTCAGCACAAGAAGACCTCGGCCTTGTCAAAGTGAGCTATTTTAAACAGGAAGCCACCCACAGCACAGCAGCTCACAGCTGAGCTGCTTTCTCTGAATGTGCAGGTTGCCTGAGTCCTAGGCTAGCAGGTCAGACTTGGTGTTGATCCAGTATAGCAAGTCTGACCATCTGCTCGAAAGACTCCACGGGAAATGTCATAGTGAATGGTAGGGGAGGGACTTGTTCAGTAGAGAGGGCAAGGGCATGGGGCTGCCAGATGCCTCTAGCATGGTCTTCCAGGCCTCACAGGAAAACTAAGATTACATGGGGGATGAATGGTGAAGCTGTTCTTGCCAGCTGGCTCGGGGACATTCTGGGGAAGCTGGCACTGCTTGGGCACAGCTCAGTAGTTGCCCGCTGAGCACATCACTTTTGCTTCCCAGAGCAGCCTCTTGGTGCAAGCACCTGCCCTGCCCACAGAGCTCTGAGGTTCCTGGTGGGTGTGTGGGATTGGAGCAAGGTCAGGACACTCAGGTGTCCCTCAGAGTCTGGAGAAGTTGGCAGCCACTTGATGATGTACCGGCAAATGCTGCAAGTTCCTCAGTTCCTCGGGCTCCGTGCCTTCAGCCTGGGTCAGGGAGGTTGCCCTGCAGTACCTGAGCAGTAAGGAGAATTCACCATGAACAAGGAACAGAGGAAAGACAAGAGTTTATTTGGATCAGAGAACACTGTTGTAGTATCTTTCTCCTCTTTCTCAACACTGAGATGTGATACCCAATTTTCACAACTTGAGAAGAGGTTTATTATAACTGACATCTCAGTCTATAGTCAACTGGCTTTCGGGCAGAGGAAAACCCTTCAGTTCATGGTGTCAGGAGGGGTTGAGAAGGAAAATAACCCCTTCTGCTTGTGTCTATGGTGACCACCACTTCCTGCCAGACCCATCTCCTCATGACAGTCAGTGATGAGCCCCAAGACCAAGCAGCTTACAATCACATGTGGCACTAGGGGCCATGGTAGATCTAAACCACAGCAACCGTCAGGAAAGAGAGCAGGTGATTGGCCACTGGCAAAATCGCACAGGTTGAGAGACAGGTTTTCATAAGGGTTTTGAGATACAGAAGAAAGGTCCAGGCAGCAGATGTGATTATCTGAAAGTCTTTGCCTGGGTCACTAAGCACAGGGTACATCTTCCTGGAGCACCAGCATTGTCCTTAAAATTGTATTTACAGTTGCAATTTGGACAGGCTCATTTTCTTCTGGCTTCTGGGAAGTGCGCAGCTTTAGAGAAGAAGGAAATGAGGGTGTGAACAGGATCTTAGAGAAGGCGGGCCCAGATGCACTGTGGGCAGGACGGGCCTTGCATCCCGGGCTGGTCCCTGTCTTCTGGCTGTAACCACTCCTTAAAGGATTCGCAGTCAGCAGTCTGCCAGGCTGTGCAGCTCATGGCATTGTGCTCTGCTTCCACCTCAGGGTCTTCTCCACGTCCCCTTCTCCCTGGGCACAGCCTTCTCCTGCTTCCCAAAGGACACTGTGCTGCCCCAGCACCAGCACCAGCATGTCCCCCATGCTAAAGCAAAGATTCCCTGGCACCCTGTCTTCCTCTCCTACACTGTCTGGTCATGGAAACTCTCCTTACCTCAGCCCCTCACTTCTCCAACAGTAGACTGGACATCAGGTAAAGGACAGCAGCTTTTCATTCATTTTGTAACTGAATTGCAAGTTCAACACCCGTTGAACTATAGAGGAGCAAGGAAAAATGTCAAATTAGTGCACCTATGGCACCAGACCTATTCTTGGTCTGAGGCATGTTGGGACTGTCACCCCATGGTTCCTGTCCCCATTTTTGCTTCCTGCTGACCAGCTGAGAGCCCCATGGGTGTCCTCTGGTTGCTTGGCACCTTTGGGGCTGCACTAACTAGGGAAGCACCAGAGGCTGCTATAGTGAATATCAAACTTTTAGAATTATTTGGCAGGAGAAACTTCTCCAAAAGATATATGTGAAACACACCTGACATTTGAGGTAGAGAAAAAGCTGAGTGCCAGACAGGACGTGGTGCTACTTACCTGTAGACCCAGCCCTCAGGAGACTCAGGCAGTAGGACTGCCTTGACTTTGAGGCCAGCCTGGGCCTCGTGGAGAGACGCTGTGCTCGGTACCTGACTGGATGCTCATCCTCCACTGTTGCCATGGAGGTGTCTGATGTCTGCCAGGCTGGAGAGCCGGAGCCCTCTCCCCAGTGAGGACCCTCCCCAGAACTTTCTGTACTCTCACCAGCTGGCTCTGTGGTTTCAGCCAGACCTCCTTGTGCCACCTTGTATTTGGCACTGAGTCCCATTTTCCCCTACCCAAGTGGTTCCTGTTGCTTTGCCATGGTTGCATAGTCTTCAATGCCGCACTTGAGTGTATCTCACCAAGTGGCCTTCTTTTCACTGGTGTAAGGCTGGGACCTGCACACCACAGTGCATCCCCAACCCTCTCCCCACCCACCCACCCACCTTTTATTTTCTTTCAGTTTTTGAGACAGGACTTTGTCAAGTCAATAAGTTGCCTAGGATGGATTCAAACTTGTGATCTTCCTGCCTCAGCCTCACAGAGGGCTGGGAATACAGGCATGCTCAGTGCACCTAGCTGGAAAGGAGGTATTTTGCCACCGTTGTTGTTTTGGATGAATAAAGAGACCAGAATATGATATTCCGCCTTCAGGTCTCAATAAGAAGCCCCCAGGGGAGCTGGAGGAAAGCCAGTCGTCAGTGACCTGGGTCATTTCTTATCACAGCAGGCAGCACTGGGGATGCGCACTCAGCAAAGATGGCTGTGTGGGGTTAGACAGAGGTGCTCTGGGTCCCCCAGCTGAAGTGGGCGTGGCTGAGCTTGAGCCAGATGTGAAGGACCCTGGCTTTGACTCAAATGAGTTCTTACGTTGTTCTTTCCCTCAGTGCACATTTGCACCACGTAATGACGGCATTCTCCATGGGGATTGGCGATGGACAGTGCATCTTGGTTCTTCTCATATCTCCTCTCCCAACCCATCCCCCTTTTCCCTCCCTCACTTAGTCCCAGCCCCCTTTGAGAAATTCTGTCCCCCTTGTCACTTTTATTTCACTCTTAGTTTTCACTCTTGTGGCAGAGGAGCTTAGCTGGGGCCTGGGTCTTCACACACAAGAAGCACTGAGCAGGCAAAAGGACACAGCCTGGACACAGGAGGCCACCATGGATGCTATCGCCTAGAGGCGGGGCTGAATTTCCTGCTTGTCCCTTGTCCCCTGTCGCCTCTCTGAGGTCTGCCCACCCAGCACTTCCTGGAAGCTCTTTGTAGAGAACGGAGTGGGTCAGGCAGAGAAACGGATCTCATGCAGCCCTCAGACTGTCCTCCCAGCCCAGAAGATGGCCAAGAATTAAGGGGCCATTGCAGCTGCTGCTTTTATCTTCAAAACGTGCCCAGCCTGGGATGGTACTCTTGAACTACTTAAGCAGTTTCTGAACTCCAAAATTATGTTAATATTAACTAATTATAAGAGCTTGATATTAATTACTTCTAGTAAGACTAATATGTTTTGTGTTGGTTCAATCTGTGAGATATTTTGACAAATACTCCTTTTAAAGGTTGCAAGCATAGAGGAAAGGGTACATTGAAGGTGTTTGGCTCTGTATGTACGTGCTGTGGGATAAGGAGGCTCATCCTTGACATTTCTCACATCCAGGTATTTTTGCAAAATCTTTTTTAAATAAGTAGGCATGAGACCATTGGAATATTTTCCTACCTACAGAAATTCATGTATCACCAGTGCCTAGAGACCCTGCCATGGCACCCTTTCACCTGAACGCGTACCACACCTCTGCACTCTGAGACACTCTGGGTACCGTCTGTGTCTCATTGTTAATGTGTTGAGTGAGAGGCAGCCTGAGAAACAATGGACTGACTCGTGAGACCATACCCAAGATTTAATTTTGTGAAATATTCATAGCTATCAGAAAAAGTCATAAGCTTAATTTTAAAGGTTGCAAACACAAACATTTCACTGTCTAATGGTAATATTTGTTTAAATTTTTAACAACGATGCATGCAATTAATAATGCAGCATATGATATAAGTAGATAAAAGAAGGGTAAATATTGAAGGCAAACAAGAGTACAAGCAATACAGATAGACTAGCAGTTATTAAAAAATGTACTCTAGGCACTGTGGACTCACAGGGACTTGGACAAGGACGGCCCTGGGCCTCTGCTTTCCTGTCATATCAGAATGTCGGCCTTTCAGAGCACATCCAGTACCCATCAAGTTAAACATCGCTCGTTCCCATCTTTGGAAAAGGTCTGAATTTGTGTTTTATTTGAGATTCTGTTCAGTTTTTGAACTTAGTCCCTGCATTCAGCTGAGAGCTTGCGACAATTCTCTTAATCTCACAGCTGCTTTAATCCCAAACAATGCTGAGTAAGATGAAAATCACAGACAGATGCTCTGGGGTTTGCTGGCTCCGTCAAGGTGAACACAGAGGCCAAGTGCAGGCCTCACCCATGCTCCATTCCTGCAGGAACGGGAAGAACCCTGCACATGCCCGAGTCTGGCAGCTGCCTGTGGAACAGGACAGGACAGAGCTGCCCGCATTATGGGGAGGGAGTAAAAGAAGTCCTCAGGCAGGCTGGCCCTGGCAGATGCCATGACCTTGAGTGTTGCAGGCAGCTTGGATGGCAGGTGTATGCAGTGCAGGCTGGTGGGTAGAAAGCACCTGTTCTCACCTGAATGCTTTTTCTCTCGGTGGCCTTGATATGGTTTTTCATATTTGCTGAACCATTCCACCTTTTAATAACAATTGCAAACTCAAGTGGTCTGAAAATTTTTGACCGTTAAAAAAAATGCAATTTCCAGCTGAGAAGAAAGTGACTGGAAAGCACTCAACACTGACCACGTTTACTGTCCTAGGTCAAGCTCATGCCGCCAGCCCCCAGCGATGACCTGGCCACGCTCAGCGAGCTCAACGACGGCAGCCTGCTGTACGAAATCCAGAAGCGCTTTGGGAATGACCAGATCTACGTGAGTGCCCGGAGGAGCCGTTTGTGCGGCTCTGGCTGGCGCAGCCACCACACCTCAGTGTCGTGAGTGCTGCAGAGAGCAGGGTCGCGGGCCCTTATGCCCACGGGGGTGGCAGGGTCACATTTCCCATTTCAGGTGCGTTCTGGCAGGATACTAAGCAAGGGCTGCCCCATGACCTTAGAGCTTTGAGGCTGGGCGTAAGCTGACGCTCAGCACGGACATGCGACTCATCACCGCTGCAGCATCCACTGCTGTAGCTGCTGTGGACGATCTCAGTGAGCCCCGCAGGATGGGCCATCGCTTACAGAGCACGGCCCTGCTCCGTGTCTCTGCTTCAGTCTAGCAGTAGGGAGGGGAGGTGAAGGGTTCCACAGGCCGCGAGTGAGGCCCGCCTCTGTTTGCAGAGGCGAATTCTGTGCTCTAAATTATCAGGAAGTGGCTTTGTTTGCAAAGTAAACTATTTATACATGGGTTTCTGATAACATGATATGAAAATAGTGCTCAGATGCCAAGCACAATGGAACACTAGTTTACAACAGTTTTGTTCTTGCTTATCTCTTACTTCTTCCAGTACTGATAACATAGGTAGTCTGAGATCTCAAAATCAGTCTCTCTCTCTCTCTCTCTCTCTCTCTGATTGATTTTAACACCACTGGCACAGGCCACAGAATGATTCAATTAGAATGTCTGTGGAGAAATCTGATTATGTACATACCTGTTATCCTCCTCTGATAATGCCCATTTTTCCTAATCTACTGAGAAACTGATTAAGTAATTTTCATGTAAATGTGACGTCTGAGGTTTCCTTAACAAGTAATAAATTGTCAGGTCCTGATTAGTCCATGAAAATGCAATGCTGCATCTTAATGTGTGAAAAAATTGCCTGTCACCCTAAATACACTTAAAAGGGGATTCTTTCCATCAGAACTAATGCAAGTGAGTTATGGCCATACCCTGGGGAGGCCTGATTGTCTTGGCCTCTGCCCACCCCAGCAAGGCACATGCTGTTTTTGTCATGATTAGTCTTTCCCTCAGTGTTATTTTGGTCTTTCTTTGTTAATGTTTTACTTATAATGGCAGTGCTAGAAACGGGTGCAGAAAGGCTGCACTGCTGGCCCGTTCGCCCTACTGTTGTCTGCGGCCCCACCTCCTCAAGGCGGACTTAATGACCCCTTCCTGGTGCAGCCCTGTCCACCCTCCCCCTCTCACAGTGAGCCCTGGAGGCCCGCTGGTGACCCCAGTCCCCATCCCGTGTGGTCCACTCTTGTTCCCAGGAGGCCCAGTGCTTTCCTGTGGCTGAGGCTGGGGGCTTTCCACCCTGATCTGGTCCGACTTTGCATCCCACACTGGTCCCCTGCAGGGCCCTGCTGCCTGCACCGGTGACTTCCGTGGGGTTCTTTACTCCCCTGAGTCTTCTTTTCAAGCCCATGAAACAGTGAGCTTCAGAAACTGCCTCCCGGAGCCTTCTTTTTAAATTATTTGTGTGTTCATTAAATTTTTTATTGATCCCTATCTGTGGCGCGGCAGGACCTCAATCCTGGTGCGAGGTTGGTGCTTTGGCAGCCCCAGTTTCCATCCACCTCCCTCCTGCCCTCCCCATCTTGGTCTCCTTCACAGAAGACCGCTCTCAGGTGTTTTCTATCACCTAGGCTTTGTTTTGCTCTTTATTTATGCTCTGGGTTTCTTCTATAAGAGAAGCCGCATGATTCTGCAGCTTGGTTGTCTAGCCTATTTCACGTTGAACACTGTGGTCTCGAGGTGCCGTTTCCCACGGATGACTCATGTTGACCTTCTTCATGTCATAGTAGTATTCCAGAATCATGGACATCACATTTCTTTCCACTCCTCTCTTGATGGACATACAGGCTGCTTCCAAGCTTCACCTGTTGAAACTCTGCCACTGTAACATGCATGTGCATGGATCCCTGTAATATGATGACTTTAACTCTGGGGAAGACATGTACAAGGGGCCTAGCTGGAAATGGAGCTTCTTGTTTTGGATTTTTGTGGAATCTGTGGCTGATCTCATAGTGGCTGCATGGACTCACATTCCCACAAGCACCGCAGAGCCCGGTGCTTCCTACAACCTTGGCGGCACGGGCTCCTGTTAGTTTTCCTGTTGGGCTCAGAGTCCTGTAAGACAGCCTTCCCTGGCTTTCCACCAAGCCATGACCTAAGGGCTCCACCATGGCTGGTAACACTGCCCACACTGGGGTTTGGTGACACCCAGCACTGCCAGAGGACAGAGCACTACCTGACATGCAGCTAGGAGGCCTGGAGCACTTCACAGTCTTGAGTGACACCTCAGGCCCTGGCTTCCCCTCCCCAGGGCCCTGTGTTCACAGTGAGCTTTGCTGTACTTGCTCTCTGTGTGGGCAAGGGGAAGGCGCGTGTTCTACCCTGCTGGAGCTCCCGCAAGCCTGATAGTGCTGCTGTGGGAGACATGGCTTTCGCATCCCATCGCAGAAGAACTGAAGGCCTCAGTCCCCGGAACCATTTCTTAAGCGAGTGCCTGAAGTTAGCGCATCTGAATTCACCTCATGGATCGGCATGCAGTTCAAGCATTATGAATGTAGTTGTAACTGCTTTCAAATGTCTGCGAGTTCCTGTGGCCTGTGCACTTTCTGGCCAGTCTGTAAAGAGAGAAATATGTTTAGAGACTCTTACTGCACTTGGGTAGCTTGAGTCTGTTGGGTCTAACAGGAGTTTGGGTTGGCATTTGGTATGCCTCCTTTTTGTCTCATATACTAGTGATTCGCTCATGTTGTAATTTTATAAAGGTTTCAGCTCATGATTAATTGGAAGGCAAAGGCAGTGCCTCTGTCTCAGCTACTCTTTTCTCATTGCTGAGACAATAGCCGATGCCCAGAATTGAAAAAGGAGGGTTTTCTTTAGCTCACAGTTTTTGGATGTTTCAGTCCATGCTTGGCTGGCTCCAAGGCAGGGTGGTGTGTGGCAGAGAGCGGCGGATCACGGTGGTGGAAGATGGCAGAAGCAGCAGGAGCAGGAGGGGGACAGTGAGCCTCTTCCCTCCCGTGTATGGTCAGCAGGCCACTGCCCCAGGCCACTTCCCCGATCCCGTGTGCACCTCTCCCTGCCTTCCTCTGGCACAGGCTCAGGATGTTCACAAAATGAGGAGCCTGGCCCCCCGCTGAGTTGCTTAGCTAAGCTTCAAACTTCTCAGCTTGACAGCTCCCTCACCCAGCTCTGTCCCCCCTACTTGAGGCCCCTTAGTGTCTGTCTCTCCTCCTACACACATGCGGAGGTGAAGTCAGGTATGGTGGTGCGCCTGTGATTCCAGCACACGGGAGGCTGAGGCTGGAAGGTCAGCACGAGGCCTGAACTATGCAGGAAACTGTCTCAAAAGAAACAAAAAGGAGCAGTGACATCGAGAAAATCTCTGGGCTTCTTCAACTTAAAAATTTGCTTCTCTGTAGTGTATTCAAAATGTCTCATTTCATGAAAAGAGCTTCTTCAGCTTCGAGGACTTACATGCAGTCGTGTTTTTGATTTTGGAATTCACTTTGACTCAATCATTAGTTATTTAAGATCAATGATTTTATGCCCTGCTTAAGACATTTTATAAGCTATTCCTGTTTGTCACAAAGTATGTTTTCAGAGACCTTCTTTAGCTACTAGCAATTAAGGCAGTGTAAAAACATTCAACAGAAAACGGCCATGCTGCGTATTCTTATTCCAGTGCCCCCTCCCTGTCTGCAGGTCTCCAGGCTCTCTTCCCCCCTGCTGCCGCTCTCTTGCTTCTGTTTCCTTCTCTGACACTTCGTGACACTTGCCAAAGGCAGCTCCACGGTGTCGCTCCTCCATTGCCTTTGGCGCCTCTCTTCTGTTCTGCCCTGGGTGGACCCTCCTTAAGCGAGCGTCTGCCACAGATCCCCTGGGAAAAGGCTGCCTGCTTGTTCACGTGGGCACCGGAACAAGCCGTGCCCCTGGCAGCTCCTATAGGTGGACTAGCTATAGGCCCACCCTTTCCTCCCCCACTTTTATTTTCCTGCTTTAGATTCATTTATTTATATTATGAGACCACATAAAGTCAATTATCATATGTGCAGGTTGAAAGTGCCACCTTTTAATATCTTAGTCTAGTTTATAATATTTGTCTTTAAAATATTTGATAATTTTCTGTAACTGCCAGTGCGTATGGATTTAATTCTGTCATTTTATCCTCTATTTGTTCCATCTGTTACTTGTTTCTTTATATCTCATTACCAACTTTCTGTCAATTAACAAATTGTCATTTTTGTGCTTTAATAATATCTTAGATTTGTCTGTTCTAGAGCAACAGAGAGCCCACTGTTCACTTCTGACTCCCTGTATACTTGTCACGTGTAAAAATGCTACATTTTTTATTCAGGCTGATGCTGACAAAATCCGTCTCAGATCAACACCCTGAACTGAACCATTTCACTTGCTAAATGTGTAGTGAAACAAAGTCTGTTGGTTTTATTTATCATTTCTAGTTCTTTAAGTAAAATATTTGAAACAACTTGCAAAATGTTAAAGCATGATCTTCATACATTCACTGTGTTTGTAAGAATGAGATTTAAATTAGGTATATTTAATTTTTAAAGCCTCTGAGTCTCTGGCTCATGAATGACTTCCCCCTTTTCTTAACAGACTTTTGTTGGGGACATCCTCCTGCTGGTCAACCCATTCAAGGAGCTCCCAATTTATTCTACCGTGGTGAGTGTAAATTTCAAAATATCATCATCTTGTAAAGGAGCACTCACTAGGCATACACATCTATAGCCAATGAATGACTAAGCAGGGAAAACTCAAGCAATAATTGAAACCACACTTCTGAGTAAAATATTAAATTCTCTATTTAGTCAAATAAGTTAATTTAGTTTATTCCCAGGCAAATTTGAAAATCAGTTATTTTATCAAAAATATTTTTTGCACTTAAAATATGGAATTTTGCTGCAACTGTTCCTTAGGCAGACTAAAAATAAATAGCATGAGACTACATTCCCCACACACCTTTTACAAACTCAAGACTTGAGTGCCAAACTCTTACTTGATCATGGGCATTCTGTCTGAAGAAGTTCTGTCCTGGTAAAGCATTGTGAACAGCGACAGAACAGCACAGGAGCCCTTCTCCTCCTGGAGCCGAGTGTGAGGCCCTCCACATAAAGAGACAAATTCCATGGAGGAAACCATCTCAGCTAGCTGAAAGCATGCTGTTACTTTCAGTAGCAGTGGATCAAAAGCAGTACTGTGTGTCATAGGAGCGCTCTGCTTTTGTGGACCTACGAGACTGGTCCACTTGTGAGACAGAAATCCTAACGTAGAGCAGCCCCCTGGCACGTGGGAGGCCGGGAGTAGACCTGTAGTCCTGTAACACTGTCACAGCAAAGTGACATTGAAGGGAGCCAAACGCAGAGACAGGGACAGGGCAGGGATAGGGACAGGGACAGGGCAGGGACAGGGACAGGGACAGAGACAGATAGGACAGGGACAGGGCAGGGACAGAGACAGAGACAGAGACAGAGACAGACAGACAGAGGGGAAATTCTCTATGCTTTCAAGGAATTGAATACTTCTTGCGGGCATAGCCCATGAGAGCAGAGTCCTGTGCAAACCACTGTCACCTTCATTCCAAGGCACAATTCTGTGTATCTTACAATTGATTTGAAACTTCCTCTCTCTTCCTTCCGTCCCTCCTACCTGGACCTTTCCCTGAGTATTTGCCCCTTCGCAGGGACAGGAGTGAAGAATTTCACAGTCATTTTAGTTCTAATCAAAGAACATTATTAAACTGACCTCTAGTTACTAAAAAGTGTTGAGCATAACTCAGTGCTATTTCTGTCACATTGCTGTAAATAACTAGTATTTCTGTAAATATTTAGAATAGTAATGCATCAATATTGCATGCAGTACAAATATTAAATATTCTTTTCATGTAATAATATATATATGTATATATGTGTGTGTATATATATATATGAAGCAGTCACAATCTTAAAACCATTATGCAGACAAAGAGAGAGTATCAGTAGCACTGTCCATGTTTTGAGGTGTACAACGTGGTAAGTACAGTAGGAAGCAGAGCAGGACTTCTTTGTTGTGGTGCTATACGAAGTCCCTTTCTGTGGCCAGGCATGATGATGCACATTTGTGACACAGACCCAGGCAGACGGATCACAGGTCGGAGGTCAGCCTGAGCAATTTATAGACTTTTGTTTCAAAACAAAAGTTAAAAAGTGCTGAGGATGTAGTTTACCCTGGGCTCAACACCCACTAGCAAAACACGAAGTCCCCTTTTGTGGATATACGGCGATCGCCGATGGAAGCTGGGTCTGCCTGAGTGAGGGGCCTGCTACCACACGCGCACTCATGCATGTGCTCACAACTGCCTCTCTGGTTGTGGGATGTATGTCTAACAAAGGAATCTGTGGGTCAGAGGGTTCAGTTCTGAACGTCTTGTTCTGCTTTGAGAAATACCAGCAGTTTTCCAAGATGTGCCAATTCATGTCGCCCCCATAGGTTATAGCAATATTTCAAATATTTCTCCTTGCATTTCCTTTGGCCCAAATTCCATCTGTGGACCTGTGTGTCTTTCTATTCACTATATTTAGCGGAATCTTAACTTTTGTCTCTCTGATAAACAGTGGCGCTGGCCACATTTCCACATGATTTTGGTCTAGTACCTGCCTCTTTTGTGAGGTGGCCATTTAAGACTTTCAAAGAAAAAGTGTAACTGTTGTGATGTCACCTTTTCCTTCATGGTTTGAAGGAGATTTTAGTATTCTGGAGTCTCCATGTCTGTGGAAAAATCTTGTTAAGATGCAGCATCAGCATCCGTTTGTTTTCTTTACACACATCAGTCTGAAGCAAACCTGTTTTTAAGAAAGATGCCTACATCCTGCATCATGATCAGTCACCAAACACAAAGAGCTCCATCCACAGGACTCCTGCTCTGCCCCACTAGTCAACAGTGAGACACTGTGGCCCCTGGATCTCTGTGCTCCACACCCAGCTGCCAGAACTGGCCTGGGTCACCTGCGTGGCCTTCGTGGTTCAGAATCTGCTTGCCATCCCTGAGATGAGAGGGCAGAACTTCCAGGGAGTTTGAATATTATTGTATTAAATTTAGGAAAAATTGGACACTTTATAAGCATTTCTAAACATATTCATTTGTTTAGATCTATAAAATTCCTGTCAAAGAATAATCGCATTTTGCTTTCCTGTGAGATATCTTGCATAGTTTCGATTAAATGTTTTAAATACTATTGTAAAGACTATTTCGATGTTTATTTTCTGTGAATATTGTTTTTTATTTCTTTATATTTTAAAGAATATAAAATGATAAAAGAAATTATAAATGATGCAAAATATCATTAAGCAAAAAAATGAGAATTG
>PVKN010019219.1:0-16477 GCA_004027915.1 Capromys pilorides | reverse complement strand
GTAGCAGTTAATGCTTCTAATTTTTACTTTGACCACTTTTACATGCTCATATCTGATAATCTGGGCAACTACACTGATGATAAGAATGTGTATTATAACAACCACTGTTGAATACTTATCATCTTGGGTTTTTTAAAATTGATTTTGTAGTTGTGTAGCATTTCTAATGTCTTATCTGTTATTTTTCTAGTCTTTTTGACACAAAAATACAAATTGGATCAAACAACTCCTCTCATTAAAAGTGCTGTGTACCTTTAACTAGAATCTTCAGAAAAACATCCTCAGGCAGGGGCAAGGTAGAATGAAGATCTGGGGGTTCATTGTAGGCAAACTATTATGACAGTTGGTTAGGTATCTGCTATTATATAGCTCTTGAAGTTTAATTTCGATATATTTAAAATAAGGATGAAATTGTCGATTTTCAGGGCAGTGATTTTCATGTGGATCTAAACCTCATTTAACTCTGATAAAAGAGAGTGCTGAGGCCCACCTGCAGAGTTGCTGATTCTGTAGGCCTGTAATAGAATTATGGGTCTGTGTTTTTCTTGCACTACCAGGAGATGTGGATGCAACTGGGCTCTTGGGCCGAACTTGCAGAATCATGGTTACATGGAAAATACTCAACATCCTGATTTAAGGGAGGAAAGTTTTATTTAGCACCCAGTTTATAGAGGTTTCAGTGCATAATGGGCTGACTCAAAGGCACGCTGGCACATGATGCACCGTCATTGCAGAGGAGAAATAGTTGATGGTGAGCAGAAGATAGAAAAGCAAGCAAGAGAGAAGCCACCATTATTTCTGTCCCTTATATTGCATCAACATTACCAGCATTAGGGTGGTTCCTAAGCAATCCATGGAATGATTTAGTAATCACCCAACATCAGTGCCCTTAACTCTAGCGTCGCAATGTGAACAATATACACACTCTAGATTCTGCCACCTCCAAGAAAGCTCCACTTATAGGGCTGGTGAATTAGCTCAGTGGTTTAAAGCACCTGCTTAGGCAAGTTGAGGCAACCACAAGGATCGCGGTTTGATCCCCGGCACCACATGCTGTGCCAGCCCCACCCCATGGCAGGCTAAGCTGACCATAACACAAACAAATAAATAAATAAATAAATAAATAAATAAGTAAATAAATAAATAAAATATCTAAGCTGACCATAACACAAATAAATAAATAAATAGTTTAAAGTTTCCATAGTGTTTAAAAGAAAAAAAGAAAAAGCTCCACTTATGATTGTATGAGGCTTTCAGAGGCCATCTAGACTAATCCGTAACAAGGGTGGCATGAATTCACATAGGATGTATGCCAAGGGACTCACCTAGTATGTCACACCGACATTGGAGCTGCCACTGTTGCTTTCACATCTCTCCAACATCTGGTCTCCACTTCTCCAGTCACATTGCCTCCACACATCCTCCATGCTGACCACAACAAACAATTCTTCGGTACAGATTTTGCTCCAGGAATATTTTTTGCCTGAGTTTATCTTTCCCCCAAGAAGCTCCCTGCTATTCCTCCCCTCTACCCCCATCCTTGAACAATGTTCTCTTCAGGACTCAGTCCAAATGCCCAAGAAGTTTTTGTGAATATTCTCTTGTTTGATTCATTCTTTCCATAATATTTCATCCATTTGTTAACTTATTCACTCATCTAATGAATATTTATTGAGTATCTACCACACGGCAGCCTCTCTGTCAGCTGCTAGGAATATAATGTTGAGCAAACTCCAGTATTGCCCCTGCTTTCAAGAAGCTTAAAATCTTCAGGGAATATAAAATTGCAACAGTGACATGAAATGAGCAAGAAGGAATTGTGCTGATTTAAATGCTTAGAGAAAGATTTATACAGCTTTAAAATCCCTGTTTTTCTATATGCATTGTTGAAAACTGTAAAGTTGGACTAGGAAAACAATCCAAAACTGAGTTTGCATAGTTCACATTTATAATAAACTAATTTTCTGGGCCATTATGGAGTTGATTTCATTAATTCTCAAGATACCTTGACATGGAATAGCTTACATTCACTGAGCGTGTGTTATGTTCCTACAGGCAATGTAGCTAGTACCAGAGACTGTCAAAATGAGTAAGACATGGCTTCTACTCTCAAAGCACTTATTCTCCAGTGGGACAGGTTGTTTTGTACAAAAAACTCAAAACCTAAGTCATAGTGATTATGAAAAGATATTCTCATCCACTTCTCTCCTCTTCTACCAGAATGTACATAGTGACATTTTTCTCTCTTGTACACCAGTATTACCAGAGAGACTAGTGCTTGGTGTACAGTGGAAAGCAATCGTATTTGTGGCAGAAAGGCTGCATTCCAATGCTCACTGCCCTGGTTTAGGCATCCATACAATGGTCACCTACACTGTCACAACCTGGCCGTTGTGTCTGTAGGTATGCCACCTTCAAGCCTTCCTCACACTTTAGCAAAAACCCCAACACATAACCATGCAACTCTAGAAAGTATTTGAAACCTGTCAACAGTTCCCACTGGGATTGGGCAGGAAGCACTGAGATTCACCCACAGCTGTCTTTTCTTTTCTTTTCTTTTGTGATGACTTTGTCAAGTTGCTCAGGCTGGGGCTTGAATTTACAATCTTCCTATTTGAACTTGGAGTGCTGGGATTACAGGTGTGTACTACTGTACCGGGATAAAGTTAGGCTTCCTGTGTGTGATACCAGGTACTTCTTTTTGGCCTTTGCTGTAGTCCAGAGCCAACATTCCCACGTCATTCAGCCAGACTGCTGTCCTCATGGCTTCTTAAATGTGCTAAATCTTCCCTGGAAATTTGAGCCCTTGCTCCTATTTTCCCTGGCCACTGCTGATGAATATAAGCTAGTAGCTGATCATCTCTATTCTGGAATAATCCTGCAAAGGATTTCCTCATGTACATTCTCCTATTGTTAACATTCAGTTGAGAACTGAAGAGATGGGATTAATTATTAATGATGATATCATGAACACTCATTAAAAGATTCTGAGAATTTTTTATAATCTCAAGCACATCTAACTCCTTAGCGACTAACCCTATTGAAAATTTCAGGCAAATATAAAATGGTTCGGTGAGTGAACACAATGGTTTCCACAGAAGAGTAGGTAAATAATAATGATGATCCCTTCAGAAGATGCTCCTTTATTATATGAATCAATGAAGGACTAAGAGTGTTGTTACTTATACCTCTGAGGGACAGAACAAATCTTCCCTTTTTGGTTTTCTTAACATACTAATTGAAGTTCAGTAGGTTATTATCAATAGAATCTCTTGAAATCTTGAATGAGTCTGAACCCAAATATCCAAGGCATAATGTTGAGAAAGTTAGACTGAAGGCCACAGGTTGACCATGTGGCTGCTTCTCTTGGAAAGGCCACCTTCCTAGGAATGTCTGTACCCTCTTCCTGCCATGCAGTTGACTGTTAACACCTGGCCTTTCGGTGCCAGAAGAAGAAACTGCATTAAAATATTGTGGCACTTCTGCTTTTAGTACAACTAGGAAGCTGTGAAGCATGCAAATAGAGCATGAAAATGAAGCCTACCTTGAGGATGCTTATAAAACCTTTTCAGACCCCACAAATGTTGTACTTCAGTGTGCATTTTGGTTTTGATGAAAGTCCACAGGATTTTCCTCACCGAAGGCACTGGGTCTAGGCCTCTTGTCTGAAGTTTCTCCTCTTGGATGCTATTGCCTACTGGGATCTTCAGAGCTGAACTGTCCAATTTTGGCTAGGTCAGCCAGTGGAAACATTCAGAAATCAATATCCTTTTATTGCCCACGGCGCCCATCCTAAGCTGTCAGAATGTGAATAGCGACTCTGAGACTTGGGAGCAAATGCTCAGTCAGCTGAATAACCCTGGGAGACCATGGCCATAGACTCTGGGGAACGCAGGCATGAGTCAGTTTAACTCATAATTTGTGTATCCTCTTTCTCCATTATAAGATGGGAACTCTGCTCTCCCCTGCCATCTCGCTTTTCTTCTTTCCCCATGTTCTACTTTTTAGTACCTATATGGTTTTTGGCACAATGTCTTCCTGAAGCTTCAGGACATGTGTTGCATCAACAAGTATCTTCTATTATATTTGCAAGACTGAGCTCTTCTGGCATCTCACAAGATGCTAACCACACTTTCTACAGAGTAGAAGCTCATGGAGGGAGTTGTAGCATGGACACGCAACCTTTTCCTAAGTCATCCATTCATTTCCAGGCAGACATTTCAGGCATAAGTCCTTAATTTAATTCAGTAGGATGGTTCCATTTAGTTAATGAAATGTTCAAAGTTGCTAGTTTTCTTGCTTTCTTTTAATGGTAAGAAATATGTCATCCCTGTCTATCTATAAACAGGTACACTATTGCAATTGAGACATGGTGATGCAGGCCATGTAAACACCAGCACTCTGTTAGGCTGAGGCAGGAGCATCACAAGTTTGATTAGCTAAGGCAACTTAACAACTTAGCAAGATCCTGTTTCACAATAAAAATAAATAAAATACTTTAAAGGAGCTGAGGCTGTCTCTCAGTGCAAAGAGTCTGGGCTCAACCTCCAGTACTGCCAAAAATAATGACTGACCATAAAATGTCATGATGCTTAATTTTTCTACCTTCTGGTGTACCCGAATCCTATGCATGAAGGTAATTTGCCTAAAAAAGAAACCACCCCTCTCATTCTTCTCACTCCTATTGTCTAGTAGGTAACATGTGAATTCCTAGATTCATGCAAGCAAGACCTGGAAGCAGCAAGTATTTCAGGCGGGTCGATTACACTGGGAACCCATTCTACCACAGCCAGTGGAAAAGCCAAAGAACCCTGGACCCTGACATTCTGGTAAGCTTCCACAGACTGGAGGGCACACAACCTTCTGTTGTTCTGTTTCTAAGAAAAGAGTTATAATTATGAAAGGTAAAAACCACAACATGTGGACACTTAGATAACTGTATCTTTGTCAAGCATCCATGTTGTTCAAAAGTGGGTTGGAAGCCTGGTTAGAGGCAGAGGTCTGGCAGATGCCTATTCAGCAAGCATTTTTGGAAGTCTGAATGTGGCATATACCCTGAAGGAGAGGGTTTGAATAATGTTAGTCTTAACCATTTGCTTTGCACTCGGTATTTAAAGCTTCTGGTTAAAAAGTGTGTATCCAATTTTTAAGTAAGAAAATTGTGATTGATGAATCAGGTCTGAGCTGATATCGCTTACTCTTGGCACCCCCTTTCAAATGAAAGTCATTTGCCATGTCCTGTGGCCAAAAGCCTCAGAGCAATTCTTCAATCTTTCCATACTCTAAATCCAAATGATAAGGAGATCCTGTAGATTTTAACCTAAAAGCATACACAGAACATGACCAATTCTAAATACTTCCTGTGCTGTTACCTCCATGTAAAGCACAATCAACACAACCTGGATTATTAAATAACTTCTTTCCTGGATCTGTAGATCTCTTTTAATCAAAGCTAAATCATTCCACTGTTCATTCATCAAATATTTTTCTGCCCCTCCTCCCTTCTCCTTTGGAACTCCAATTACATATACACTAAATCACTTAAAGCTATCTGACAGCTCACTGAAACACTGTTTACTCTCCCTTTTCTTTTTATATTTTTGGTAGTTCCTTTTTCTATGTGTAATAAATTCATTATTCTTTTTTGATGTGTCGTGTAGTCTGCTGGTAATCCCAATGGAATGCATTTCGCTTCATACATCATCACTTTCATCTCCAAAAGGTCAATTTAGATTGTTTTAAAAATATTTTCTTTAGCATGTTTAGCTTCTAGCTTCTTGAACATATGGAATACAGCATTAAAGTCCTTATGTATTGTGTTATCTGTGTTAATTCTAGGTTATTTTCAATTGATTGACTTTTCTCTTCATTGCAGGTAGTATTTATTTTTCTCCTTTTTTGCATGTCTGAAATTTTTTGTTGGATTAACAGATTTTCTGGTTTATTTTTAATTGTCCATGGAGATTTGTTTATTTATTTTACTATATTGGAAAAATCTCATTTTTAGCTATTTCAGGGACTATATATGTGGTCTCTATCTAATATGTCCTTCAATTTTCCACTAGATAGCTTAGATGATTATGAGATTTGGCTGTTTGACAGAAATAACTCCATAAAGGATTTCCTATAAAGTTTTCTTTAAACATTGATTTTCATTTGTAGTGTTTCTTTGTCACTTGGTAAATTTGGGGTGGGGAAAATACTATTTTATTCATCTCTTTTCTACCTTTGCTTTTTCATATGTAGGTATCCCCCTCCCGGGTTCCTGGAATTATTTATGACCCTGGTCTATGATGGTCAGTGAGCATGGGTAAGATCCAAACTCTATGATACTATACATGTAGGCATCAGGTAGCCTCTTAATGTCCCAAGAACATCAGAACTATCCTTTTAATTAGAATATTAGAGAGAGGGTTCAATAAATGAAAACCAAAATGCATACTAACTGCATGCTAATACAAAGAACATTATTATATAAAGACTTTTTCAAATTTGTAGGGAAAATCCCATTTTTCATCTTTATGGAGCTTCCATAATATAGTGTAATCAGTATTTTTAGTAGAAATTGCAATTTAAATACATGTCATTTTCAAGTAGATACATATCTTATTTGTTAAGCAGTGAATGAATAATGACAAATAGAATTGGACCATAGCATTTCCTGAATCCAGGCTATTGAAATCTGCTTTAAAGTGTAAAGAATTAGGTAGCACAAATATATTCCATCTTGAAAGGCTTTTGTTGTATAATTTCTATGTGGGGAAAAAAAGGATAGATGACAGCTAATACTTTTTTTGTAAATGGATGCAGCGTCTAGAGTCTGCCTGGGGAGAAACTGTGAAGATCACATTTCTGAATAAAAACAGTATTTCCTTGGTGGTTTAATTCCATGAGCAATTATGATAAGACATTATTAACTCAGATACACTCATTGCCAATATGCAGTAAGTTGGACACAGTCGAAGCAGATTTACTTTTGTCTGGTAAATTTCTTTTCTGTGATTCTTTCAGGTAATTTTTATCACTGCCATTTGTTGGGCTATTATCCATACCTTTGAATCCAGGTCCCCGTTCTTAATTCAGGTCTGTTTGTCATCTCCCAGCTACCCTTGTTTCTGTGAAGCTCATTCAGGATGCATGTTCTGATCCTGATCACACAAAGTAGAAGCCCCATGGGCTGCCTTGGTAATGATCTTTGCAGGTGTAAAAGTTTTTCCACTTTTCAAAGGCTTTAATCTTTTGCAAGAGATCATTTCCCTCCCCATTTTATAGTGATGACTACTACCACTTAGTGGATAGCCACAAACATCATTCATCAAATGTTTCTACTCTTTCCCTCTCTGGGGTAGATATCACAACGACACTTCCTGCCTTCTTTATGGGTGTGTGGAGTCAGATGACTGTTGCTCATCAGAGAGTGGTTAGCACAAGCGACATGCATCACTTCTGGGCTGAGGACTTAATTATCAATGTCACACCCTCCAGATCTTATTTTTCCCTTCACTACAGTGTCTGGCATTGTTCTTGGTTTTATCTGCTAAGTGGCTGCAATGGACATGAACATGAACTTTGCTACACTGGCATTTCCCAAAATGTCAAGTGGGCAAGTTTTCTGTACAACTGCCATTTGTTTGGTCTAAGTCTCTAAATACATATCAGGCACGTAATATGGAAAAGTTTTCAGAAACATTTGACCAGAAAAAATGTTGCTTTTATCCATATGAACTTATGGGGTTTACAAGAACACACTTTTGAGAGCCTTGCACTAAACTCTATAGCTCTATTCATGCATCTTATTTCATCTTTCTGAGATCATGAACTTTGACTAGAGCTGTGGAAAGAAAGTGCAGTGAATGTCTAGCATGAGCAAGATTAAATCCAGCGGTGGGTTCAAGCCTACTGTGAGTAATAAGGGAAAAAACATAATCATCTCAAGAAAGGAGCAGATGATAGTCAAATAAGTCTGCAATGAGCGTAAGTGTTAGAAGAATTCAGAGATGAGGCCGGTTGCTGACCAGGCAGTGAGCATAGGAAGGGAAGGATGGAAGGGTCAAAGGCACAGCCTCCCAAATAGCTACAGTCACATTTACAGAGTTTCCACCTAGAGGATTCACAAAGTGCGAGGTCCTTTGGTTACAGCTTTATATAGTTTGTTGCTTAATACTACAGACATCATTATTATCCTTGTAGCACATGCACAAAACTTGCGTAGTGTCACACAAATATTAAGAAATCAAATTAGAATGCACATCTGTACCAAGTTAGTTTCAAATATCATGATTTTAGCTACACCATATCTGACTGCTCCCCATAGCTCACGAAGCGTAGTTCTTACAGAACACACTTCCTGCTATGTTTGATTCTCTGTTTTATTTGCTAAACTAATTAATGAGGCTTGAGTCTGCTATTAGCAATGAAGACTAGACAGTGCTGGTCTTGTAAAATATAACATAGGAGACTTTTATGTTGCAGTTTTGGGTAAGCAAACATAATTCTGTCCTTCAAAGTCCATCTTTTAAGTAAATCATCTTCTAAAATTATGATAGTTGATAAACATCCTTTCACATACCATAATGAACAGAACCTCTTTCTAATATAAGACAAGATCACATGATCTCAAGAAGAAATGACGCTGTGATTGGTGAAACAAGCAGAAGTTGATTACAAACTGATCTCTCTTATACAGATGGTTTTGGTCCTTTTGTAACTAGGGAGTTCAGTTTGAAAATGAGAAGTTTCTAAAACAAAGTGACTTTTAATTTAGAAAAAAAGTCTTTTTGCCTTGCACTGCTAAAAGATTAGATTTGGATCATTTAGTTCCCCCCCGCCAATGTTTAGTTTCTGTGATTAGGTCCACAAAGATCAAAACACATGAGTCATAAGTTTTGTAATGAAAATACCATTGAACTAAAATGTGTTGAGAGGATAAATCAGTATATTGATTAACTTGAGTGGCTACCGACACCTTTCCCTCTTATTACTAGCCATCCAGACACAGGGTAAGTTTTATTCTCACATTTTGTTTGCTATGGTTTGGTTAGCATTTTTTATTCTTGGTTATTTCTTTCTTTCTTTTTTTATTTTAGGGAAGTGTCTACAGGATACTCAGGGTCTCACTACTGGATCTGATTCATAGTGATTCTCCTGTTTACAGCCTCACAGAGCTGGGATTACAGACATGCACTACCATGACCAGTTCAATTGCCATCTCATCATGGCCCAGGGGCAGTACCAGCATGGCAAATGCAGGGATTGAACCCCCAGCCCCTGCACTTGCTTGAAGGCACTTTCAATCTGCTGAGCTATTTGGCTGGCTCTGTTTTGGTTATTTCTATAGGGCCTAAATCCAATAGATAAACAAAGACATTGATTGACTCAATGAATTGAATCACTTGGTGTTTAATTATGAACTACTTGGATATTGTTAAAAATTCATGCAGTCTTGTATTTGTAGTGATACAGGTTTAAAAGTCATTAAAAAAGCACGACTAGCTTAGATCGTTAATATTTGGCTTGAAAAAGAAAAACATTACAATTATGAACAGCATGACCTGTGATCAATTATCTATCATATGTTTTTCAAGTGAATTCCACAATAAAAGTGCATTTATTGCAAAATTTGCCATTCATTCTTTCCTTCATTGTAAACCAACCATTTACTTAAGAGAGAGTATATCAGGAACTGAAATTACATTAGAAGCAGCACACATCTAAAAGTCCAGAATGACAGGCATTCCAAGCATAGTTTTAGTGTTACACATTGCTATCCTCAGTGTGATAAACCTTTTGGACTTTCTTAGGACCATTACCTGTTTCATCCTGTGCATGGTTATGCTCCTGCCATGTTTCTTATGTTTTCTGCTTGCAGTCACTTCATTGTTTAACCTTTAAGTCATTGATTTCCATTCAGCTGTGTTACACTTCTCTATTTTTTATTTATTGTTTTGGGTCCTTACATTAGGGATAGTATACGATAATTACACATGATTTATTTCACTTATGAGTATATGTTCAAGATATATCCACTTATATATGGCTGGGGTGCGCACAGAAGATTCAGTGAGAGACTATGAAGATGGCATGGAAGTAGATGCTGCACCAGCAGTTGCAGGACAGTTTGAGGATGCTGATGTTGATCGCTGAAAGTTATTTCTGTTGCTTTAAGATTCTGCTTATTATTATAGGAGACAACATGGTGCCTCTTCCTTCTGAAGAGAGGTTGCTGAAAATCTTTTTCCTTCTCCAAAACTCAGTTAAGCCAGTTCTTCCTCAAGATAAATTATACTGAGACAGCAAGTTGTCACCAGCAGAAGAAACAATGACCTTTATTAACAAAGGTGAATTAGCATAACCAAGGAGGTATTTGTAGTTAATCATTTACTCTCTAACTTTGTGTCTAGGTACGCGCGGACTAGGCCTGTAATTCCTGCCTTTGCTGTATACATTGTCCATACGCTAGCAGGAACTTTGCAGGAAGATATACTGAAGTTAAAGAGATGTTGGGGGGAAGAGGGGATGCAGGTCTTTGGGATCTAGAAATAACCTTATACATAGAAGAAAAGGCAGAAGTCTCAGAAAAGGCAATCTCTTGTCATTCTCCAAGGGACACGCATCTCACTAGTCTAGGGGAGAATAATTCAGACCTCCCAAGGTGGTCTCTGGGAAGCATCCCGGTTGCAGATCCTACCTTGGCATAAGTGCTTCTGGGTAGCTTCTGCTCTTCCACCCTGTTCTTTCCCGTCTGCTTTGTTATAGCCTCCTAGGTTATGCCTTTAATTCTGTATGTGGACTGGGATGATAATTGTTTTGTCTTCATAATAGCTTAACAAATAAATCTAGGTTGTCTAAAAAAAACATTCCACTTATATATGAAGTCTCCTTTATCATTCTTTATAGCTGAGTAATATTCCATGGTATAAAAATATTATACCTTTTTGAACCACTCTTCAGATGATGGACATTTTGGTGGTTTCCAAGATTTGGCTATTATAAATTGGGCTGCTATAAACATAGGTGCACATATATCACTATGATATAACGTTTTCAGTTCTTCTGGGAAATTTTCCAGTAGGGGGATAGCTGGATTGAATGGGATTTCCATTTCTAGTTTTTCAAGGAGTCTCCACACTGCTCTTCATAATGGTCGCACCAGTCTGCATTCCCACCAGCAGTGGAGAAGTGCTCCTTTTGCCCCACAGCCTGTCTATCATTTATTGTTGGTTGATATTTTTTATGATAGCCATTCTTTCTGGGGTGAGATGGTATCTAAGTGTTGTTCTCATTTGCATTTCATGAATAACTAGTGATGTGGAGCATTTCTTCATGTATTTATAGCCTGCCTTCCTTCCTTCCTTCCTTCCTTCCTTCCTTCCTTCCTTCCTTCCTTCCTTCCTTCTTTCCTTCCTCCCTTCATCCAGCATCTATTATTAACTTCTGAATATCAGGAGTACTACTAGAAACTGTCAACCTATAGGGATGAACAAATTCCAATGTTGTCCTCAAAAAGCATATAATCTAGTAGAGGGATTCCTACTACTACAACACACAAAATGGCTTTTAATGAATGATATGTGTACAAAACAAGTACTAGAGTTACTAGAGTAATTCAAAGGAGGGAAATTTTTATTTTAACAGGGGAATAGAGGTGAAGCCTCAAAGAATGTAGAGCTCTGAAAGGCAATTAACAGAAAAGGCATAGCCAGAAGGCAAAAAGTCATGAAAGATTAATGTACAATTAGGACCTAAAACAAAAATATTTTAACACCTATAGATGCATAACAAGGGTAGTTCTTCCTGATCTCTATCACTTGTAATAATTACTTGAGGACTTTGTTAATACAAAGACTCTTTTTTTAGTAGGTCTAGGTTGCATTAGGAGATGCTTCATTTCTAGCCAGCTGTCCAGTGATTGTCCATGTGTTTGGTGCAGAGACCACGTTCTGAGTAGGAAGGTCACAGGGCACAGTTTTAAGAATCAAAGATAGATGTTTACCCAGTTAGTAGTGTGATTGAGGTCATAAGGCCAACAGAGTTTTATAAGAAGATGAGTCACTGAGTACTAGAGCGATTAGAGAATGTTTATTAGATGAAGTAGGAATAGAGCCACAAAGGAAAATAATGGAGGTCTCAGTTAAACATATTGTAGGAGGCAGAGAGTCTAGGTGGGTAAAATATGGTGAAGAAATTTGCAGGGGAAGAAGTACATATGATCTCTCAGGCAAAAATGGGCAGACCTGACTCTCATGAAATCTAACTGGCTCTGGTGCAGGCTTTGTGGAGGAATTAGTGGGCTCTAATGTTAAAAGCATAAAATTAAAATTATATCTTGGAGAATTTTGATGGTCAGACTAATATGCTCCAAGATTTTCTTGCACACAGGCTTGACATGATAGGGATACACACTGAAACGTCAAAAACCACCACCAGAACAAATAACCCATGTACAAAAAAAAATAATCCTGTTACTAAGCCATGACCTTAAGACCACTGGGTCTTTCTTAAGCGGAAGATTTCACAGTTTTGTGGAGAGCTGCCATATGGACACCTGGCAAGGAAGGCTGGCAAAGTGTCTGCTTGGTGTTGGCTTCTATAGAAGCTGTATTTACTAATGCTCATTGAGACCAAATTCCAGCAGGGAACATCAAAAATTAGTTACACTTAAAGGATTGAGCATTAGGAGGAAGCTTGGGTGGACACTTGACATCTGTAGAAAAGTGTTCCAGCCCTGCAGGACAACAAAATTTCTTAAGGAAGAAGTCTGTAGCAAGAGTTCTTAATATTTCCTGCAGAGTCAAAGAGCTATTCAAAATTCAATGAAATTATGAATCTTTTTACCTAAATAAATACACAAATGCATATAAAACCTACCTTGCATAAATTGACTATGATTTTTCTGGAAGCTTCTTAAACTTGTCCATTTCTTTCTAAAATTATAAATCTGTTCCTAAGGAGGAAATAAGATAAAACTATAACGTTTTGGAAAAAGAAACAGTAAAAATTAATGCAAGGATGGGCTGGTGAGATAGCTCAGTGGTCTAAAGCACCTGCTTAGGCAAGCTTAGGCAACCACAGGTACCATGGTTTGATCCGCAGCACCACATGCTGCGCCAGCGTCATGATCAGGGCAGGCTGAACCGGCCATAACATAAACAAACAAATAAATAAATAATAAATAAATAAAGTTTAAAAAAATACAAGGAGACCCGTCATGGGGTACACACCTGAGTCCCAGCATGCCTGGGATCTTCAGCTATGGAATTGCAAGTTTGAGCCCAGGCTGGGAAACCCTTGTCTCAAAATAAAATCTCAGCAGACTTGGGGTACAGCCCAGTGCAAAGGTACTAGATTCAATTGCTAGTAGTACAAAGCAAAACAGCAAAGCTTTTGCCTCTATGAATCCATTATAGGATTGTGCAATCTATGAGAAAAGAGATGTTCCAGAAGCACATACCAACATAATCATATATATGTAGTTCAATGAGGAAGAGCATATTGGATCAGGCAAACACAAGCCTGATGTGCAAGGGATGCAATGGAATAGCATGTTGAGAACATAAACTGCTAAGAGAATTAAGGCATATATAGACAGAAACTAGAGTTGGAGGAAAGAAAGATTATTAAAAAAAGAGATGGGGCAAAAATGGATAAGATAAGAAACCTAGGACCACTCAGGAGGTTCATATCAGTAAAGTGTAGTGTGGCTTGGTCAACTGAGGAGGTTACACAAGTTGGCATCTTGAGGAGGGTTATGTTTAGCTGTTGGGAATACAGGGAATCCATTAGACATTAAATCTAGCTTCATGATCAATGTTTGATATATTTCTGATTATGAAATGCGCTGTGTTTTTAGATTTGTTTTGATTCTCTGCACCAGTTCCTTTGAGCAAATTTGCTCCAACCTCTAGTCTTCTCATGCTACCATAAGCCTCTTCCTGCTAAGCAGCTTTGCAAGAATGGTTCATTTGTTCATCAAACCAAATCCTTCCTGCAGAGAGGCAATAAATATTATCTATATACCGTATCCACTGGAGGGACACCTATTAATAAACAAACACTGTACCTGTCATAATTATTTCACTTCATTGAAATTATTATACACAGATTCATATGGGTAAAATTTTACATTAAAATGGAAATTTAAATTGAGCATGTCAGAAAACATTAGAAATGTATAATGGTTTTTACAATAACACCCAGTGTAGTGCATACAGTCAACTCCAGTTCAGGGCATCTGAATCTAGGCAGAGTTTTGCTTTCCTCTCATTTCTGGAGAAGGGTCTGAAGAGCCTAAAAGGAAAATTATATGGCTCAAAAGACACAGAGACTGATCCAGGCTAACATGGTGAGACAAAAATGCATTTTACAGACAAAATATACGTTGTTTGTACTGACAAAATTGAGACTTGTTTTGGTAGATGGATTGAAACGTAGCAACTACCTTCAGCATAGGCAGTCCCAAATTATTCCATTCATGTTTGTCAGCTCTGATATATGGCATCCACCAAGATTGCAGGCATAAAGCACCTAGCACAGGCCCTGGGTTGTACCAAGCTACCTTGGGAAGGGAAGTTTTCCTTTTCTCCTCTCTAAATGGTGATTGAAGGAAGCTTATGATGCAATGAATCCAATCTTAGCAATTAAGGCTTCTATCTATGGTACAATTTCAATTTAATTTTAATTCATAAATAGTTAGATTTTTGAACCTCTATATGAGTTTTGTCACCACTTGTCCACGGTTACAAAAATGCAATACCAGATGACACATTTGGCACTGCATTTAATCTCCATTTGAGAGACAGAATTGTGATGGGGAGTTGGCAGAGGTGTAGGTCTGGAGCAGCATTTGCTCCTCTTCAGAGCTCTAAGAGTCATTGCTTCTCCTAAGCTATGAGAAAATGGCTGGATTCTCCAAGATACCAACATTTCACTGTCACCAATGCCTTCAGACCCGAGGGCACACTGAGCAGTAATTTATGGCATTTTAACAAAATTACTAACCTGGAGAGCTTTAAAATGCAAGGCTGCAGCCTATTAGCTCCTCAGATGTTATGTATAATATGTGCACAGCACTATCTAACTCAGGAAACATTTGCTACAAACATAATTTCCCTTCTGGGGTTATTTTAAGATGAGAAAAGCATTGAACCTGAGCCTTCAAAGAGGAAGACATAGACTCTGAGCCATCATAGGTCACAGATGCCACACAGAGTCAGCAAAACACACCTACAGAGAGCAGAAGAGACATGCTTGGCCACGTGTGACCGTCCAGTCAAGCATATGACAGTGACAGTTTCCTCATTTGACAACGTCTTTCGCTCTGAGTATTTCAACATCAATCACCTGATTCAGAGCCCTACTATGTGTCAGCTTCATGCATACATCCACAGTGATCTACCTGAGTGGCTGGACTCAGAAGCCTTTGCCATAATTTGCTCACCATTTTCCAGTACCTCTCAGATTTCTGATGAAACATTAAGAGTGGTGCATGCATGGGCTCAATGCTATCTTTAACTGAAAGAGAAAGGTACAAGGAAAGCAGGATCGTGTCACAAAGAATTGAATATTAATATTCAAACACTTTGTATAGAATTGAATTACTTTCCGGGGCTGGTGAGGTAGCTGGGCAGTCTAAGTGCCTGCCTGGCAGGTGCAAACATCCTGGCTTTGGTCCTGGGAAACACATGCCGCACTGGCCCCAGATCCCTGGGTCCATCATGGATTATAGGCCTGAAACAATGCCTATATTCCCAGTGCTAGGGAGGCTGAGACAGGATGATAACTATAAATCCAAGCTGTGTAGTGAGACCCTTGACTAAATAAATAAGTAAATGATTAATTAAATGAGTAAACAATTGAATTAGTTTTGTGCGGGGCTACTTTTGTTCTGAGGGTAAACTTTGTGATAGAGTATTTAAAGGAGGGGATAGGAAGAGTTCATGAACCTCTATTCTGCAGGAACATGCTTGAAACCTGTGGGAGAATGCTGCTCGTGAAGTATTATCTGATCTCTTCCTACCCCTAATACACATAGGATCGTGCACTCCTGTCCCATCCTCTTCAATGTCATTAGCAAGGGATGCTTTCATGGAACTGAAAAGACAATGAGAGGCAAAGTCATGACTTCTAAATTCCAAATGCTGAGGTCTAGATGGTCCCCTGAGTCATGCCCACAGACCCGGCTTTCTGCTGGGCTGTGCAGCGTCGTCCTTAGAGCAGATCCATCACAGACAGGCCGCATGAATGCACATCTCAACCCCATCACACCCTAGATGTGATGATGTGGAAAAAGGCCTTTCACCTCTCGGTGTCTCAGTTTCTCCATCTTTAAAATATTCACAACAGTAGCTCTGACCTCACTGGGTTACTCTGAAGATAGTTTGCAAGAGTACCTGGCATGACAGAACAGTGACCACTCTGCAAATGCTAGTTATTGTTGATGTTGTTAGGTACAGGAGAAGAGCATCAGTGGAAGCAGGAG
>PVKN010019218.1:0-16476 GCA_004027915.1 Capromys pilorides | reverse complement strand
ATTTCTGCCACAAACTCATAAGCTAAAACCTTACGTTAATCCTTTCGTAGGAACCAGTGCAACCATGCCTTCTGAGTCTGTGTTGGATTTGAAATTAATAGTTCAGTCATTGTCTGGAGTGCATAGATGTTACCCACAATTTACAGCAAGGTGACTCAATTGATGTACCAAAATATCGATCATTTCAACCCTTAGAAAGCCTGGGAAGGACCTAAGGCAATAAAGGACCTGTCAGCCTTAAAAATACAGTTTTCTATGTATTTCATGAAATTAGAAGAGCTGGCAAGCACTAAGGAGGCATAAATATAGATTTGATAGTATGCGTAGATGTGAGTTTGAATGGGTAAGCTCAGCTTGGATATAGAGTAGGAAGCATATGGCTAGAATTATGCACACCACAGCCAAGGAGTTTGGTTTCCCCTTTGAAACTCCTAATGAGGCAAGGCCTCAAACATGCCTTGCTTCCTGGTATAAGATTGGGTTTGCACCATTCACATATTTCCGCTTAATACTTAGACCCTCTTCCCATTACAGACTTTATCTCCTGTGAAAACATGAGGCAATAAAGAAGTTAAGGGGTATATTTGTGTTCAAATATGTGTATCATATCTAATTTTTGAGTCATCTTGGGGTAGCTACCTTCCATAAGCCTACTTTTCCTCATCTGAACAGGGAGCTAGTAACAGTGCCTATTTATCCTTCTTAAGATAGATAAATGGCATAAGGCATATAAAGTGCTTTTCCTAGTGCCTGGCACACATCAGGCAACCCCTGGCATACACTGATCATTATAATTTTACTGAGAATTACTATTCACCAGGTGTTTTATCTTCATCCTTGATCCTACAACTGTATGGGGTGGATACTGTTATTCCTTATCTGCATTTTACATGCAAGTAGGCTCAAGGTCCTGAAGCTATAAAGAGCAGAATCCAGGCTTTAGTTCCCCCCTTTTTTCTCTCCAGAAGTCTACACTGTTTTACACATGCCCAACCATACTTCTAAAATTTTCTCTGCCTCATTAAAAAGATTGGCCAATTCATGCTGCTTTTGAAAAGCAGTGTTCTCAGAATCACCACTCTTCTCTTCTCACCCTCCCTTTGGCCTACTCTACCTTGAGAACTTCTTGGCACCGTGCTATATGCAGAGACAGCAGAGAGCAAAGGGCAAGAGGGCTGAGGAGGATGGAGGATGAGAAGCCCTTTAACTCCTTGCCAACTCTCACCTATGCATCCAATCACAGTGGATGACCCACATAATCTCTCTATGCTTCTGACTCTTCAATTGGAAAATGGAATCTGTAAACTGTGACACCAGGGTTGTTTTAGTGACATTTTATTTAGCTGCCATTAAAAAAAAAAGTACAAGGAGCACAGAGCACAGAAATGACTTGGTCAGAGAACACAATAGTGAATAGTAGAGCTAGAATTTAAATACAGGTCAGCCTAACTTTTGAATGGCCTCTTTTCCCATCTGATTCTGATTGCACAATCAGGCACAGGTTTGAAGGAGAGAGGCAGGTGTGGAAGGCAGAGGGCAACTTACTTGTAACTGGAGGAAGCTCTGCCATCCACTGGGAGGATTTGGTGGTTTTGTATGATTTTCTCAGGGTACGAGAAATGCATGATTTGCTGCTGGCTACAGTAGCTGTGGTTGCAGGAAGAGAGCCAATATCCTTCCCACCTAGGGGTGGTTTCTGCCTCTAGGGCATGTGGAAGAATTAATCAGAGAACACTCTGGCCTTTTAAGCAAAAAAGTAATACCATAAAGGGCATAATGAGGTGAAGTGGATCCTCATCATTTTTTTCTGGCCATAGGTTATCTAAATTTCTAGCTAGACCTGGTGGTACATGCCTGCAATCCCAGCATTTGGGAATCTGAGGCAGAGAATTGTGTGGACCAGTCTGGGTTACAGAGTGAGTTCAAGGCCAGCCTGAATTACATAGCGAGATCTTGCCTCGAGAAAACAAAAATAAGCACACAAACAAACACAATGAAATCCTTTCTTATACTTGGAAATCCTAACCTGGACTCTTTTGCGTCCACTTCACCCACCACCACTGTGTCAAACCTTGAAGGCTGACAGCCACTACTAGTCACACATACAATATTTTGTGCCTCGATGAACAGGTCAAACCCTGATATGATTCTATCATGTATGCTTGGGTATTTCATTACAAAACATTTTAAACACATATAAAAGTAGAATACTATAGAAATCCCTATGTACCATCACACATATTAAAAGCTATCAAGAATTTTTCAAGCTGGGGAGATAGCTGTGCAGTATAAGCACCCACTTCTCATGCACAACGTCCTGAGTTTGATCTCCACTATAGAAAAAAAAAAGCTACTAAAATTAGGCTGGGGAGATAGTTCAGTGGTTTAAATGCCTGTCTGGCAAGTGCAATGACATGGATTCAATCCTCGATACCACATGCGAGGTCAGCCCAGGAACCTCAGCACTGAGGAGGGTGAGACAGGAGGATAACTATGAGTCCAAGTTGCATAGTGAGACCCTATAATGAATAAATGAATGAATAAATAAACAATTGTTAAAAGATTTTTTTTTCATGCCAGCTTTATCTCTTTTTCTCTTTTTATGCTTTGCCTTAGTGGGTTTTTCTTTTTGGTTTGTTTGTTTTATGTCTTTTTGGGACAGATCTCTCAATGGCGTTCAAGCTGGCCTTGAGCTCACTTTTGTAGCCTAGGCTGGTATCGAACTTGCACTGATCCTCCTTGCATCAGCCTCCCAAGTGCTAGGATTACAGGCATGTGTCACCATGCCTAGCTTGCCTTAGTACTTTTTTTATATTATGGCTGGCTCAGACTGCCCTGGAAATGGGGCTGGCACAGCATGTGGTGCTGGGAATCGAACCCTGCTCCCTGTGGTTGCTTAAGCTTGCCTAAGCAAGTGTTTTAGACCACTGAGCCATCGTGCTGGCCCCTGCCTTAGTATTTTGAAAGAAATCATGGTATTATAACTTTTACCCCTACATATTCAGTATACATCTTAGAAAAAAAGGGTATTTTTATATAAAATGACAATATTATTACCACTCATAATCTAACAGCAATTTCTTTAAAATTATGCCCTTGAACACTACAATGTAGCCCCTCCATTCCACTGTCTTCCCATATTTCCAGTATGAAACATTCTTTAAATATCTGCTCGGGGCTGGCCAAATAGCTCAGCAGATTAAAGAGCCTGTAAACAGGCACAGGGACTGGGGGTTCAATCTCCAGGCCTGCTGTGCTGGCCCTGCCCACGAGGTGCACTGAGACAGCAATTGAGACTTGGTGTGATGCTGCGCACCTGTAATCCCAGCTCTTGGGAGGCTGTAAACAGGTGGATCAGTATGAGTCTGATCTAATAGGGAGACCCTGAATACCCTGTAGACCCTTCCCTAAAATACAAAATAGATAGATAGATAGATAGATAGATAGATAGATAGATAGATATCTGCTCTGATACCTTCTCTGATCTGAAATTGTAGTTTGAGGTGCAATGGGCAATCACAGTGTACCATTCTAGGTAAGCAGGGGCCAGACTTCCCTGGACTGCTTTACAAAGAGAAATGGAGACATAGAGTTATTAAGTGCCTTGTACAAGGTCACACAGTCAATTAGAAGCTGATGAGTGGGACTCAAGGACTGTGACTGGATCTATACAGTCCCAAACACAATTTGCAAGGAAATTAAGTGCAGCGGACTCCTATCTTGGGGATGGTACTCCATAGTTTTTGTTGCTGTTGACGTCAGTCATTGCCACTTAGCCTCCAGCAAATTCTTTTCCTGGGATAGTCTGATAATGGCCCATTAGGACAGCCTGACTGATATGTCGAACTCATATTTATTTTCTTCCAATCAATGATTGAAGCTGCTACCTCCAGGCAGACCAGCGACACCACTTAACTTTTCTCCTCTCTTTCCTTGTTACTGGAGCTTACTCTGAGGCCCTCTTTCTAGGTTTGGACCGACTTTCCGTCAGGGATGAATACTCTTAGAGCACCCACAGGACAAGTTGAGCAAACTCAAGAAGGCAGCAGGACTAGATTCACTGCTTTTCTCTCCTGTTCTGTTTCAAAGATTTCTCCTTAGGGGTTGGACTCTCCTGAGTTTGACCTCCGTGTCTAATTTCCCAGAACTCTTTGACTTTCTAATCTCTCACTCAGGAGATGAGACTCTCAGAATCCTGTACTCTAACCTCAAAATAAGCTAGTGAAAAGAAGGAATCCTTGCTGTTGGCTGATGGTGGACTCATTCTGACTGCAACCCGGGAAACAGATGACTATTCACAGGTAAAGAATTCAATGCAGATAATTGGTTACACAAGGAATGAAAGAACTGCCATGCCAAGCAGAGGGCAATGAAACAACCTGGAGATTAGTTACGGGAGGGAGCTGCTACTACTCCTGGGCTAGGGCCTCCAGACCGGATCTCTTGGTAGATACTGGGGTCATGGCACTCTGGTCAATAATACTGGAGCTGCAGAAGGGCACTGCTAGGAAAACAACAGGAGGCAGAGAGGGAGGAAAACAAATACTGCAGTTTCTGCTTTCTGGTATCCTACCATTGCCTTCCACTGGATAAGCCTCTGAGAGCCCAAGAAAGTCTGCAAGGGTAAACTCACTCATAACCTTTCCCCACCCCATAGGCAATAGAGAAGAGAAAGGAAAAAAACGGAAAACAAGGGCAAATAGGCCCTGAGGCAACATGGATCTCCTTCTGCCTCCCTCCTGACCTCACCAATATGTATGGGCATAAACATCAGACTTTGCTTGGAAACTGCTTTTACCTGAAGGAAACATTCCAAAGCTCACAAGAGATAGTTTTAAGTATGAGGGTACAGAGTTGAGCATGAAACTGACTGTGTACGTGCAGGTTCCATCATTCCAGATTCTACACCATTTCTGTTATTTCACTGATCCTGCAGTTATATACATGTGTGCTCTGTCTCGGTCTCTGTCTCTGTCTCTCTCTCTGTCTCTCTGTCTCTCTGTCTGTCTGTCTGTCTGTCTCTCTCTCTCTCTCACATACACACACACAGTTCAACAAGATAGGCTAGCCATTTTGCTTTCTGACAATGTGTGATGCATACATTGGGTCTTGGGTCTGGGGACTGTGTCAACTCAACCTTTTGTCTACAGGACTTTGGTTTAGCAGCAAAAGCAAGTCTCTCAAATGCAAAGCTATGGGCATATGGTCCTGTTGGCACCACAGCCTAGACAACATACTTCCTGATCCTTTAAGTGCTCTAAAAGTTTCATCCTGTAGGTAAAGGGAGGGAGAAGAGAAAGGGCCCCAAGGTCATGATTTCCTCTATTTTATTTCTTTACTTTGTACATGTCTTCAGTACTATTACCCTTCTGCCCATTTTCTTTAAAATAAACATTGAAAGTTTAAAACAATTTTATGGATCCCCAGAGCCTTGTGCTGGCCCGACCCACAGGGAGCGCTGAGTTGATGACTGAGACTGAGTGTGGTGGTGTGTGCTGTAATTCCAGTGCTTATGAGGCTGAAAACAGGAGAATCACTACAAGTTCAATCTATGTAGTGAACCCCTGCAGACCCTGCCCTAAATACATAAAAGAAAGAAAGAATTCAAAATAAGTTTAGATTTATAGAACAGTTGCAAAGATAGTACAGTTAATTCCTATATAGTCTTCATTCTATTTCTTCTATGTTAACATCTGTTACATAACTATTTTATGTCCACTTTAGCAAATGAGGAGACTGGGACTTGGAGAGACTGAGTGACTCGCCAAAGGTCACAAAGCTAGCAAGCAGCAAAAGCAGGCATATATCCAGGTAGAATGTATTACATCACACAAAATTGATTACTGGCCTCCATCTCATTGTATTGGAAGTTACACTCTGAACCTGAAAACTTCCATCTCACCTAACAGTTGAGTAGCCAACATTATCAGAGAGCATTTATTCATAGAGCCATAGAATGTTAGAACCAAGAGATATGTCTGAGATCAAGAAATTAAGGGAAGGAAAATAAGATTCATTTCATTTGCCAACTTTAATTGAGTGACACATGCTTCTTCAACCCCAGTATTGAGAATGAATCTAAGTCTATGTTTCTGCTCATTAATCAAGAATACAATGACTAATTATTGATGCCTACCACAAATGCTAAAAGGGAGAGTGGTGGAACCCTTGTTACCATTAGCTATCCTTTAGCAAATCTCATTTAAAATGAGACAAGGTTTTTGAGTTTTAGAGAAAGCACAATGTTGTTGCCTTATTAGTGGTAAAGTTAAGAACAGAACTTGTGTTCTTGATTCATAGTCTTATGATCCTTCTGCTTTATAATGGACCCATAATAACAATAGTGATAACTACCACTTATTGAGTGTTCACTTGCTACCAGTCACCATGCTAAGCATTTTCTACTTTTGCCTATTTTATTCTTCACAGAAACCATATGAAGAAACCTAGGCTCAGTGAAGTAAAAAAAAAAAAAAAAAAAAAATGTGCCCGAGGCTCACAGTGAGCAAGTAGTAAAGGTGAAATTTCAGTTGAAGCTGGCAGCAAAGCCTAAATTCTGGGTTCTCACTCTCAACAAACATGACCTTGAATTTGTCTTCTTGGTCTACATTGGGTAGGTGGAGATGGCCCTGGTCCCACTGATTTGGTGAGGACTAAATTGAAATGAGCATCATGTTTATTCTTATTAATCTTATCCATCTCACAGGTACATTTAGTCATGCCACAGAGGAAACACTGCTTATGTATGTTCTTATAAATTTTCTGAAAAAAAAAAAAAAAAAAAAAGATTTGCTTTCACGACCTTACATAGGTGGGACTAATTTCTTTGTGCTACTTTGTATTCAATGTGTTAAAAATTGACATGTTAAGAGAGCTGATGTGAAAGGTGACCCGGTTGACTTACAGATAAATGATTAATATAACCTCATTGTGTGGCTAGTCTATCTTACTGATTCTCTCGCATGGGAAGCTTAGAAAAATAACAAGTCAAACAACCAAATCCACCCTGGCATGAGACGACAGTGTGGGATAGTCATGGATGAGTCAGGCAGTCAGAAGATAATTAAGAGTGAGTTCTATAAAGTCCAAAGATAATTTTAAAATGTTCCTTCTCTAGCCTAAGAATATCTGACATTATTAGCAAAGGTGATGAGTAGATAAGGGGACAAGCTGAGTCAATTTGAATTATTAGACACATTTTAAAGAAATTGATAGGGATCAAATTTCAAAGGGAAAACATTCAATTCAATTGACTTCATTATAGCAATTTAATGTTGATTAGGAACATGTTATATGTCTAACTGTGGCCCAACGTTTTAGGGGAGCTGTTAAGATACTGTGTTCTCTGACAATCTAGTATTCCAGGTCCCTTCTATTTGCTTATGCCCACATGACATTAGTTATAAATTTTGAAAATCACCTCTTTCTGCTCAGAGCTGTTATTCAAAAATTCCCTATGGCTTTTAATTCTTTCTCTCCTGTGAGGACTCAGCAGTCCTCACCACATCCTATACTCAATGTTTAGCCCCTCATAAATCTGCTATGGTATTGTGTTCCTGAATGTATGCTATTCCTTTTGCCACTCATGCATTCTTCTTTGTCTTCGTAAAAATTGTTACTTTTCCTCCAAATTCTATACAAAATAGTTTCCCTATAAAGCTTTCTCAGTGTCCTTATGTGTCCCAAAGTCTCTCCTAGATATGCTTTGATTACAATGTATTAAATTATATGGCGATATTTCATTGAATCTTTGTCCACTTGAGTGCGAGTGCATTGCTCTTATACGAATAGTTTTATCAGGAGAGTGAGTTTGTTGTAAGTGTTAGCTCCCCTCTTGCTCTCTCCCACTATTGTCCTTCAAATTTCTTCCATCAGATGACACAGCAAGAAGGCCATTACTTGACTGTGTCCCTTAACCATAGATCTTAGGATCTACAACTGGGAACCAATACACTTTTGTTCATCACAAGTTACCTAGTTTGTGGTATTCTGTTATAGTAGGGCAAACAGACTAAGACATGGTCAATGAATCTGAATGTCCCTAGTACTTAGAATCTTCAGAGGACAATTTCAGGGCTTTTAATTTTGGCCTTTCTTTTCCAAAAGGCAGTAAGAAGAGGGCAGATGACCTATACCTAATGGATTTCTACTACGTGGTGGGCAATACTCAGTAAACACGAAACCTCATGCCTCTAGCAGATGTTTTTATTACTGTCTACATTTTACAGATAAGGAAATGCAAACTCAGGCAGTGACTTGCCCAAAGATGCATGAACAGTAGGTTAAAGAACTAGTAAAAATGGATGTATTTTGAGTGCTTAAGTTATAGATCTAGGAGAGGAACCTAGGCTGCTTGTCAGGAATACCTGTGTCAACTCCTGGCACTGGTACTTCTTCCCTTAGTTGTGTGAATGGAGGACAGGGGAGGCTGGGGAAAATAACACAGTCAAGTTTTTCTTTGGCATCTTCAGATTTCAAACATATCTCAGGGACTCAGCGTCATAGTGCCACCCACTCCTACCCTCGTAGCCTCTGCTATGGCTCCTACAGGCAGCTCATTCTGCTGAAAGCTTGCCCTTTTCCATTAAAGGAAGATCTTGAAATAGGCCAGGCTTCTTCCCTGATCTCTAGGCTGTTCTTTCTAAAGTCGAACCACCATAACCTAACCTCTTTCAGCGCACGCATTTATATTTACTGGTGCTTTCCCAGAAATCAATCTTTACCCCGGAAATAGGTGGTTCTTGTGGGAGGAGTGTGGGCATGTTTATGCTGTGGTGAGGAAAACAGGTTGTCTGGAGACTCTCTCAAGCTAGATCAAAGATGCTTGGCCCATTACTCAGATAGTTAAGGGATTTGGAATCAGACCAAACAGTGTTTAAATCTTGGCTCTACCACTCACTGTTTGATTTACCACAAATTATTTAATGTCAGTGAACTTCTGTTTCCTCCTCATAAAAGGGATCTAATAGTTCGCATCTGTTAGGGTTGTTTTGAAAAATATGTGAGGTAACACACAGTACTTAGTACAAATAACACTCAAACAATGCTAATTCTTTCTTTAAATCCATTTTACTGGTCATCTACCTTACCTCCTACTGCCCTCGCACTTTTTTCCCCCAGTTCCTCATCCCTCACCTCTCCTTTCCTTTGCTTACCAGGAAATCTCTTTTTCAAAGTCTTCCCTTGCTTCACCCAATCCCCCACACAGCACACACAAGCTTTGGCAATCCTACATCCCACACTTTCCAGGTCAAACCCCATTCCAGGTAACCTCTCCTGATGGCTGATGGCCTGAGCTGATTTGAAATCAGAAAACAGAGTCCATTCCTCTGAGGAGTGTTGCTCCGCTGTCCGTCTTCAATTGAGAAGGCAAAAGCTAACTTATTAGCCCTTGTCGCAGTCTGATGGGCATGAAGGTTCACCCTGCCCACAAATATGTACTTTTATTCTTAGAGTGATGCCAGAAGCCGCACTATCACCATATAGTTTCTTTAAGTCAAGCTACAAGAAGGTAATCTGGCAGGGTTGTCTTGGTAAGGAAAGGTTATTATTTATATCTGAGTACCAGTTCCTTTATCAGAACCTTTTCTGTCAGAGACAAGAGAGGGAAGAGTTCCAGGGAGCCAACTCCCAAAAGAATAGAAAGGATATGCAGGCTGGGGTGGGGCACAAGGGTGTGGGAAATCAGCAGTCTGAGGGTTGTGTCCACAGCTCAATTCTGTGGAGGGTGGGCCCTATCTATTGCAACAGCTGTGTGCTTTGGAATCACCAAGGTTGGGAATGCTGGGCTCACAGTGGTGGCTATAGACTGAGCTCACCCTGAAATGATGTGGACTTGGAATCTTGGAGGACAGAATGGAGGACCAGGCCAGTGTGTGTGTGTGTGTGTGTGTGTGTGTGTGTGTGTGTGTGTGTGTGTTTGTAAGAAGGGGTTTCTAAAGATGTAAGAAAGGCTTTAATTTCTTTTATCTTAGTTGTATATGAAAGTTGGGAGTAGGTGATAGAAGAAAATGGACCTTGAATTGGATCTCCTTTCTCTTACTGCAAACAGCAAAAGCAGGCCCAAAGACCACACTTTTTTATCAAGAAGAAAATGACTTGTGAGAGTATGGCAGGGTTTACTGGATGCTTCCACTCAAGGGATGCTGCCCCTAACTGAGGCTGCCTGGCCTGCAGAGGGTAACTGGGTGCTCCCCAATCCAGATAACCAGAAGTTCAGGTGCCCCTCCCTGTAGGCTTTTTAGCTTCTTTCTCATTTTGCCTCCTTGCCATGCCATGGAGTCTGTGTAAGAGAGAAAGCAGGTGACCAGACTCTCCCTGCTGTAGCTCTTCACAGAACATAGCTCAAAAGGAAGGCCAGAAACATAACCCATTCCTCTTACACAGACACACAGACACACAGACACACAGACACATAGTAACTACTATGTTTTGCAAGCCCTGGATATGGCTATTCTGAAAACCTCATGGACATGCTTTTAGGGAACTATTATACCAAATACCTGAAATCATAATGATAACAAAGCCCACTTACTGACCATTTGGCTTCTATGAGTCATGATGTCAAAAGCCACTTTATTAGATCCTGAAAGTTGATGTGATCTGAAGAGCAACAAGGAGATATTCTCTGCTTTACATATATACACATGCAAGTTCACGCATGCTCGCATGCACGCACACACACACACACACACATGCAGAGTCACCCTTCTTGAAACATGCACACAGTACTGTAGCAGTAGAACTGGGCCACATTAAAGACACATGCTTTGCCCAGTCTGAAACTGTGTCATTCCCAAGCCTGGTGATAGAACAGAATGCCCCTGCACAGGCCCTCCGGCCTGTTTTTCTATTATTTCTATGCCCCAAACCATCTGAAAACTGAGAATTATCCCAAGTGTAGGGCAAATTCATTTGGCAGCACAGCTTCAATGTGCATGAAACTATAATTTCTATTTATCACAACCTGGGTGAATATTCATGTGGTTTTTACTTCAAAAATATCAATGTACTTGGTGACTCTGCTATCTCAGACCCCACCGCAATTGCTATATATCGTATGTGGCATGTCCCCTATTGCCTTTTAAAAGCCCAAAGCATTTTGAGCTATGTCTATTATAGTACACATCTCATGATTTTGTAATGATTACTTCTGTGTGTCTCCCTCACTATCCTGTGACATTCTCTAATGCCCAGCACATAGTACAACATGGGCTGGGTTCAAACGATGTTTTAAGAATGAAGAATGAATAGTCTTCAGTGATTAAATAGACTTATAAGTGCATTGTATTGTACCTCTACCTTAAAATGTCTCCTGTTGACATTTATTTATTCTGAGCCATCAATAAGACAAAGAACAGCTGGTGAGCTTCCTTTATATTTTTCCTCTCGAGCCTAAAAACATACTTATAATCCTAATACTTTCAACTTTTTCTCCTAGATCCTCTTTTCCAATCCCTTAATTGTCCTTATTGCTGTCTTCTGAAGCCTTTACACGTTCTTTTCTTTCAAAATTGTGGCCTAGTGCTTAGGATAGGGCTGCAAAGGGTACGGCTATTACATGTAATGGTCCTCTCGTTTCTGCGGTGTTTTTCCAATCAGTTTCATTTGGCTGGGCTAAGAAGCTTTGCCTTTTAAAACACATTTACAGGGACAACTCAAGGGGCCATGAATGACTTTCTCCTGAGCATGCTGGTTGGTAATAGGAAGGGAAAACAGCCCTGTCTGATCACAAGAAGCTGTAATTACAGAAAGTTGAAAGCAGCAGGTAACACATGCAGGAGGAACCTGCATGCAAAAAACACTGCGGATAATTACAGGACGTCAGCCTGTTATTTTTACCTCAAGAAAATGAGCCTTGGTTGTGTGCATCATGTGCCTTTTCTCTAATAAGGTTGCTAAAGGCCATTTTTGACCACTTATTTCCCATTAAATGCAGGGAGTGAGCCTGACTCTGTCAGGGTTGTTGCAAAACCACTGGATTAAATTAAACTCCTCACTAATTAAGCCTGTTAGACTTCCTGTAACTCACAATTTTTCTTGGCATAAGTAAAAACATTCAACACAGGGGAAAAATGTATTGTGTTAATAACCAGGAAACAACAAAATACACGCGGTAGTGTTTTAGGAAGCAAATTCTGTCATCCATATTTCAGTTGGACCTGCCATTATTATTTCTCATAATAGCTCACAGTGTTTTATTTTGGGGTGGAAACTATATACACATGGTATTAGGGATTTGGAGATACATTTTTGCCAGTTAAATTAGAAAAATCTATTCAGGTATGCTTGTTGCTTCTCCCAACAGTGAGTCAGAGCCTTTTGTGGAGTTTTGTGTACGTACATTTTCTAAAGGTGATGTTGGATTTTTGTCATACATGCCATTCAGCTTTAAAAGGTCACATTATAATTTTGCAACAATTTCTTGCGCTACTATTCCCCAAGGAAGAAGATATAGCATGCCAAATTGCAAAGAAAGCTTGCAAAGAGAAAAATATTGAAATTTGAAAGAATAAGAGCTTCAGGATAGGTACTTCAATGGCCGAAGGGCAGGGTGGGGGCAGCATGAAGGACAGCTTGACCCAGAGGGAGGAGATATGGAAGCCTAGTAGGGACACTTTATCTCACCATCTTATCTGATGTTTCTCCCAATAATACCAGGCCTCCATTTGCTAACAGGAAGAGTCAGTTTTCTTTGAGAGTTTTTAGATATCTTTAGTTAGTGTAAATGTTGGTAATTTCTTGCCTTTTAATCATTATAGGAAGCTACTTTTTTAGGATGCGCTACCTTGTGGTTGGTTCTATGGTAGTTGCTTTACATAAGGTATATCTTTTAATATTCATAACAAATCAATCCTTCAAGAAGGGTATTGTTACTACTCTCAGTTTCCAGAGTAATGAGGCATCCTGGGCAATGTCAGCCAGCTGGGAAGTGGCAGAGCAAGAATTAAACTCAGATTCCTCTGACACCAAAGCCTAGTTCAGAACCACTGTGTTAGTCCCTATAAAATCCAGTAGTTACCTTAATAAGCTTGAGTATGCTTTTTTGTCTTTTACCAAATAAAAGAACATCTGGTTTCCTTGACTGTATGAGACTGTACTTGTAGTGACTAAAGTGATGCTAGCTTATTCTGAAACGCTTTATATAGAGGTGGTTTTGTATTGGGAATTACTCTTCCCTTCTTCATCTCATCTCCAATAAACAGCAAGTTCTTCAAGGGAAGATTCTAGGCAAACTCATGTTGTTCTGGTTTTTATAGCAGTCATAGTGCCAGGGACATAGTATGTGCTTAATAAATGTTGACTAATTGATAGATCTTGGTTCTTCCATTCAGATGTTCCTGGATTGCTCAAGACTGATTCTTAATGTTAAGCAAGTAGTTTAGAATGTTTAAATAAGTCTGTTGACTTAATCTAAATGCTTGTGCTGAAATGACTTTTTAATGTCATCTCTGCACAGGAGCTGAATGAATGGGTTTTTTGGCATCTGGATGATTGATGGTGTTTTCCCCTTTCTCTCTGAAAGTTCTAACATTGTACAGATAGTGGTTTAGGTGATTAACAATGCAGACAACTCCTTCAGCCACCTCTTCAAACAATTCTTGAATTTTAGAGGGCAGTAGGGGAGTTATTTAAGGAAAGTTTATAGTTTTGTCCTACATCCTATTCTGTTCAATCGCTGAATCTCAAACTTTCTTAGGGGACTGAAACAAGATCGCAAAAGCTTATTTTATGGCTGTTGAGAAAAGCCCTTAAAATTTTACTAGATTGGTATTTCTCATTGTATGGAACTTCACCCTAGGATATAGATCCATCCTGGTCAGTCTCACAGATACCTCAGTTCAGAAATCCTGTGAACTTTCTAAATACCTGAAGCAGTATAAGATAGAGCCCGGACCTAAGCTATGCCTGATGTGTTTCCTACAGTACCCTGCAATGGGCACTTTGCAGGGCCAGCTTCACAATGATTTGGGTTTCTCTGGTGTGATACTACCAAAAAAAAACTGTTTAAAAGCTGCTAGAAAAATCCTGAATGGTGGCTGACCATTTTTGTTTTTCTATTTACAGAAAAGAATTTTCTCCTATGTCAATATCTTAAAGGAATTCAGCTTCAGGCAAAAGAGCCACAGGCCTCTAGTGAGCCTCAAGTTTACATTTTGATGTAGCAGAACTTGTTCTACTGAATCAATAGTCTGGGGCTGGGGGTGGTGGGAGTACCATTGGCTGGGGTCTCAGATACCATATAGGAGTCCAACATCTGCAAAGGAACATACCCTTTGTGACTACAGGAGATTCACGTGCAGGTAGGATCTGAAAGTGTAGTGAGGCACTCAAAAGAGTGCAGCAACAACAGGTTGCAACCTAAAGAAGCACTTGGTTTTAGAGGAAACAGAAATCCTTCCCAGTCTAGCTGAACTGATCAGGAGGGGTTGAGCCTTCGGAGTGTAGTATCAGACACTGGCAGCAAGGATAGAACCTCAGGCAGGATTGAACTGAGTACGGGAAGCTGTCCAGAACCAGGCAAAATCCTCGTCCTACAGGATATGAATTAAATTGGTGGCTCTCAACGGAAGACAATACTGCCCCCGTAGGGGAGTTTTGGAAAATGCATGAGGGTGTTTAGCAGACTGAAAATGGGAATACTTAGATGTACGGCAGTACCCAAGGCAGTCTTGCAAAACGAACAAATAGTTCAGCTTCTCATATCATTTTGAAAGTGTTTTTGTTTTTGGCGGGACTGGGGTTCAAACTCACGACCTTGCACTTGCCAGGCAGGCACTTGTGCCGTGGAGCTATCTCTCCAGCCCCCGTTTTTGAAAGTTTTGAAGAACTTCCATGAAGATAAAAAAAATCACATTTATAACAATCTGAACTTATATTTCAAATATTTTACAGATGAGAGCACAAGACATTGCTCTCCCTCTATACAAACAATTTTAATGTAATTATTGTGTAAAGAGATGGAAGAGAAAACTGTTTCCACAGATTTACCTAGATGCATTGACTATTTCAGAAAATCACATCAGCAATTATGATGCTGCTTTTGAAATTGGAGTAGTCAAGACAACATCTCTGCATCAGTTTGCTCATAGCTTTTTTATTCCGGGGTATTCAGTATAAAAGCACATACTCTGGCTTTCAGTTTTTTCTGTTGAGCTCTGTGTGAGCATTTCCACAGTTAAATGCATGATGCTTTTTATGGATTGCTTTCATTTCTTTTTGATGTGGCAGGGCATTTTTATGTATCTTTTAGAATTTATCAGTGTAAGTAATAGGTTATAACATCTATTAGTTTAATTTCAGGATAGTAAAGGAGTGAAATAAAATCAGACATATTACAAAAGTGGGTAGTGAGTCTGATAAGGATGCAAACTGGTATGCTTTCTGGGGCTAGGGCCATGTCTTCTTTGCTTCCATTTGGCCTAATTAACCGAGTGCTGAGCCAGAGGAGGTGCACAGTAAACAGTGGGCAAATGAATAATGAATAATGAATGAGACTCAAGCACAGAACCAGAGTCAAGGATCTAGGTCATCAGAGTGGGGGTATATAAAATTGGCAGAAGGAGACTCCTGATCACCAAGAGAGCAGAAGTGGAATAAGGCCCGGATAAGTAGAGAGCCTTGCCTATGGTCACACAGCATTTTAGTGGTGACCTAACTGTTTCTAGTTTCTGGGGTTGCTGAATCATGGGAGTGATATGTAACTGGACTTGTCACATTTCCCTCTCTTGGAATCATCATTGGAAGAGGAACTTGCATAAAACCTAGAGTGTCCTGATGTCAAGGTTCAAAGCGGTATTTAAAAATATATATGCAAGGTCTGACTACACAGTTTGGACTGGCTCTGTGCTCATTTTATGTAGCCACCCCCCCCCCAGCTGGCTCTTTCTCAACCTTCTCAGTGCTGGGATTACAGGTGTGCACTACCATGTTTTGTTCCAGGGCTGGTAAGGCATGCTGTACTGTGGATCGAACTCAGGATCTTGCACTGTCAGGCAGGTGCTTAGTCCACCAAGCTAATTCCCCAGCCCAAGCTCCAAAGCTTCTTACAATCCCCTGTTGAATCAAGGCATGCTGGGATCAAGGGACTGAGGCCAGAGTCTTCCAAAGTTACAGAGAGACAAGTTCACACCCTCACATGCTAGTATCAACCTTAGGAGTCCTAAGCTCTTGCTAACTAAAGAAGGACGTCTCTGAAGCTTGGCTGTCTCTCTTTGCATGGTTTTGTTTGGGCCCAATCAGAGCAGTTGCCAGGTAAAAGGAGCCTTGGGACTGTTCTTGCATTCTGTCAACATCTCCCAGATTTCTTGCAGAATCTCAGTCTGCCTTGGTCTTTAGACAGACCTAGATTCTTATTTTTCCATTGCCACCACTGCTGTTTTTCTCTGTCCCAACCCCCTTCTCTACCAATAATGTGTATGTCCTATCTTGGAACTAGAATCCATCTCTCTTTCTATCATTTTGACATCATTAGCA
>PVKN010019217.1:0-16459 GCA_004027915.1 Capromys pilorides | reverse complement strand
TTAAATTTATTTTAATAAGACACAGAGAGAAATAACCAATCAGAACAACTTTAAAGGTGTAGTGGTCAGAGTGTAGGATGTAAGGAATTTTTGGTTTTGAGAAAACAAAATGCCAGCAAGTGTTTCACAGCTTCATTCGAAATTGTTTTGTAGGGGAGATCTACAAGGAGGTCTACAAGAGTTTCTCATTTCCTTTTCTTTTTTTGGCTTTTAGGTGATGATATCCTGTTAGAAAGCATCTAGATGTAGAAGAATGACTTCTGTCTTTTTTTAAGTATGAAATTAGTTTTTATTTTTAGCTCAAAATGAATGTTTAACATTTTGCCAATATCAAAACTAAAATAAACACTTAGAAAAGAGTGGGAACACATTTCCTTCTCTGGGAAACCAGTCAGGCAGGGGCTGTGAGGTGGCTTGGCACCTCCATAGGACTAGGCTAGGGGAACAAAGTGAACAAACATCTTTCCCAACTTTTCCTCAGTTGTCCCCCCAGGACTCCAGCTCCAGGGCCCATGGCGTCATCATGCATGGGCTTCTGTGCAGACCTCAACTGGTAACTACTGCCTTTTTAAATTTTAGGATCTAGAAACACAAGTAGAAGAAACAGGGAACCCTGAGGGTGATCGTGGGGGCCATGCAATTGCATCTGCTTTCATCCGAGTGGGAACCCCTGTCACATGGCTTAGAAATTCTTGGAGATAAACTTGTCTTCAGGATCAGGAGAAAAACCCAAGAGAACTGCTCGCTCATTAAGCCTCCTTCTCCTCACCCCTCCAGCCACTTCGTCTTAGCTTGTTTTGTGTTCCATTTGTGTCATGGAAAATCTCGTTCCACCCTCGTTACTTTCTCTAAATGGTCTGCGCTGTTGCTTAAATTGAGGCTGCGAGTTATTCCACAGGTTGGGCTGACTGTCTCATTATTTAGAAACTATGTAATCCAGATCGTTTCAAATTTCCGGAGGCATGCCAGGGCAATTAGAAACGTCCCTCCCTTTAACTCTGAGTCATGAATAGTCTGGTCTCCAATATCAGGCGCCTTTCCTTCCCCCCATTTGACATTGTCAAAGTTTCTCTTAGAAACTAGTCTGCGTCATTTAGTCTTCTATTGACAATGGCCATGCTTGCCCTTTCCTCTGTAGCATCCGTTCTCTGAGAAGCCGACATCCGGCCACTACCACTAACCTTTAGGAAATCCTATAGTACTGCAGGTGACTTCTACAGAGCCCAGGATGCAGATACCTTTTTCTATTCTGTCACCTGTCACACAAAGCTTTATCCTGTACTTGTGGTTGTAATTCAGATGTATTCACCTTAGGCCTTAGAACTATTCTTACCAAAGTCTAAACTCCTGCCTTATCCATGAGAGCTCGGTGATGAATTCCTGGCTAGTGTTGAACATTTTACTTTGGCATTTTGTTCTTTATATTTTCAGGTTTTCATATTACTCTGAATGTGATTGATTCCGTCTGGCTTATCCTGACTGCTGGATTCACCAACTTCATGAGCTTGCTCACCATAAGAAAATAGCTTACACTCATTACCCTACTGCTCAATAAATATGCATTAGCTTTTCTATCTAGGAGCTGCACTAGGTGCTAGGGATAAAAAATGAGCAAGAAAGTGGTTTTTGTCTGTAAGGAACCCATGATGTCATAAAAGCGTTGGAATCAATCAGTAGATTAAGAGCTAGGGGAAGATGAAGTAGCTTTAAGAACCACAAATAGGTAGCACAAAATCTTAGACATATTAATTAAGATACAAGAGGCAAGAACATAACTACTTCAAAATATGCTTCAGAAACACGAGGCATGCCCTGCCCCCCAGCTGACATTCCAGGGAGGTTCCCAGGTTAGCGGCCTCTGTTCTGCGCAGGTCACCTCCAGAGGGGAGGCTGCGGCGGTTCTGCGGTCTTTCTCCGGCTTCTTCTGCATTGTAGCTCTCCTGCTCCACTTCAGCCCGCGGATCAAGCCTGGAGGTGACGTGGGTCACTGCGGCTTCCCGTTGGGGTGAGAGCTTGACACCAGGTTGTGCCTACAAGGGCACAGGGTCGTGGGGTGGCAGGACCGCTTGGCTGAACCCTGAAGTCTGCACAACAGGCCTGGGTGTGGCCCCGTTCCGGCCACGTCAGCAGGTCCAGCAAAACAGCATAGAGCAGATGGCGGCACTGGAACCTTGATGCGGGTGTAGTCTGAGGGGAGCATGTTAGCTAAGGCTCCGCGAGACGAGAGCCTGGTCTGCACAAGGCAGGTATGAAAGTTTCAGGGAAAATATATGATTTGAAATGCTTTCACTTGAAGTGCTGCGGAAGAATCACAGCGTGTATTCATAAGCCAACCTTTTTTTTCTTTTGCACACAGTATGAGGATTATGCTTCACTGTTAAACATGTGAAGAGTTGTAAAATTCTAATAATATCTAAGTGAATGAAAAACAAAATGTACCTACTAAGAATCAAGTCATGTCTTATCATTTGATACCGGGGCATTTGATTTTCATTTTTTATAAGCAGTTTTAAGCAATAAAAAAAAAAAAAAAAAAAAAAAAAAAAATCCCAGGGCTGACCGAATAGCTCAGAGGATTAAAGTGCTTGCAAGCAGGCACTGGGGCCTGGGGTTTGATCCCTTGGCCTGCCATGCCGGCCCTGCCTCCAAGGCGCACTGAGATGGCAATTGAGACTGAGTGTGGTGGTGCGGGCCTGTAATCCCAGCTCTTGGGAGGCTGTCAACAGGCGGATCACTATGAGCCTGATCTAGTAATGAGACCCTGAACACCCTGTAGACCCTTCCCTAAAAACTGCAGAAAAAAAAAAAAAAAAAGAATCTCTGCTTTCTTCCTCACGTTGTATGTTAGGAGAGGCACATGCTATCACCTGAGTGTACCCCTGAAGAGTTCTTCCATCAGTTCAAATTAAAGATGTATTTTACAGTGGTCTCTGATACACGACTTTGAGAACATGAGCGGCTGTATAAATGTTAAATGTTCCCATCCTCATGAAAATCACATTTCACCTCAGAGCCAAGTCTGGTTTTGTTAGTCATTATTCAGTTGATGTGAGAACTTCCCATTTTCAATATTATAATTAATTTGAATATTATTAAATGCTGCCACCCCTGGCCGATCACTGGCTTTCCTTGACCTGACTTGCATTTAATCTCATTTTTTAAACACTTTGTTTTTATTCTTAATCTCCTTCAGAAAAGCCCATTTGCTCTATATCTCAAAAAAATCCATTTAACAAAATAGCTCCCCTCCTCTTTCCTCACTCTGCACCCTTTTATTTACTAGGAGTTATTTTCTGTCCAGCACGCCCTCCTCAGTAGCGTCAGTCCATCTGAAAGTCAATGTGTGGTAGATTTGCATTAGGAGAAAGATGTTTTGTCAACTGCACACCCCACCCAGAAATCATGGGCTCTATGTTCAGAATAGAATTTCAAGCTAACATAAGCAGCACTCCATGCTGGGAACCAACTGGAGCTGTGAAAGTCACTTGCTGTCTTGACATGGTCAGGGAGTGGAACCAACTGTTGAGTATAAGAGTAAGGAAGAAAGTACCCCTGTCCCAGAACACATCACCCAGCAGGGGCACTTGCTATGCACAAATGGATGACTCTGTCCTATAATTTAGAAATCGAGTCTGAAAACTTTCGATTAAAAAGCAAGTAATACTTGTAGTACAAAATTAAATTACCAAATGGGCAGCTCAGCCCACCATGAAAGTGGTGATATACAAGCTCCTGCTCTTTGTAAACAGCTCTTGTTATGTGGAATGTCCTTTCTTCCCAGCCAGTGGCAGCCTGAACAGGGACAGCAGAGTCCACAGAGCCACTGCAGCTGGCCCTAGTTGGTCCTTAGGATAAAGCTCAGTGTCCTGGTGTGGGAAGGGATTCGAGCAAGTGACTGAGAACATCAATACCTCAATGAGAGGAGAAACAGTGGCAGCGCCAGTGCCAAGCCCTAAATTAGGGGAGGGGAGGCAGTATCTGTAGATACCACAGTACTCCATGTTGTAATCTGCCCAGACAGTCAAATCTGACAATTCACTACTTCATTGGAACTATAAAAATCAGCAGTTACTTCAGCTGGTTCAAATTAGAAGGATCCATAATTTTGTTTTTGCTTTGGAACTGTTGTGGACGACAGACACGTTTGATTTAGTCACTGATTACATTTACATCCCACTGGATTAATCTAGTAACATCACTGTTTTTCTAAAGCAGAAAACTTATAAGCAAAGAAAAGAAAAAGGAAAAGCGAATGTTATTACCAAAAAATTATTGAGCATCTGTGTATTTACATGTTAGGTGCTTATTTCAAAATGTGATTAGTTTACAGGATCCCAGGACAAGTGCATTTACAACTTAAGGGGCTCAGAAAGAGTCAAGGTAACAGGGTCACTTTACAGAGGAGACAGCTAAGACTTGAACAAGAGAAGTCACTTACTCATATTTAGACCGGTTCCTGAGCAGCCTGAGCTGGAATCTCAGTCCAGGGCTCTATGCTTTACTCATTGTTAGTTTTCATCTTTTGTCTATGATTGCTTGATTTGAATACAATGCCATTTAAGATAAAACCCAAGCCGTTCTCTCTATTTTGAGTCCTAAGAAGAAGTATATGGTTTTATGAATTTTTTCAAAAGAGAAACATAAGTAATCTCATTAATACTGGCTCCCCTTTTTCAGCTCTGTGTCACTCTCTTTATTTGCTTTGTTCTTTCTTTTCAGACACATTGCCATGTGAGGGCTCTGTGACAAGCAGGGGTATGGGCAGTCCTATGTCATTCATACTAACCAAGATGATGAACCCGGGTGAGGAGAGAGTTGCCTCCTCCGAGTGTCCTATCTAGAAAATATAGAGATAGATTCTTTCTGATCCAGCTTAAATCATATGTCCACCTTATAGTCAGTCAATATATTGACCAAGATAATAGGGTGCTGATTGGCCAAGCCAAATTCTTACAGGGTGAAGGATTAAGTGCAATGATTGCCAATTTCACCGAAGCCTCTGGGATAAGAGTGGATGAGGAGGTACAGTTCCCCAAAAAACAGAACGTTATTTCCAGAAGTTACTGAAAGGAGGTGCCTGGCTCCTCTCAACTGCATGTGTAAATGCAAACACACACAGATACACCTGTGCCTTCCAAAGCAGGGTGACCTGGCAAAGAGGGACTGCCGAGAAGAACAGTCCATGGCAGGGTAGCAGTAAGCAGAGAGAGCGATCGATGGAAGCAGAGGGAAGCAGAGGCTTGGGGGTCAGGACCCAGCATCCCACTCCTCCCACCAGACTTCAGCTCCCATTTAGCTGTAAATTCATCAGGGCACTAATCAGCTGGAGTAGAGCACGTCCACGCCCCAGGCACCTCCCAAAAGCCTACTGTTAGCACACGCGGTAGGTAGAAACCACAGCACATGGACACGTGCAGCCTCCTGTCCCAGCAACACAGCTGTGCTACATACAGATAAGTGCCCCCCCCCCCTTCAGTGAGCTTAGAGACAGAATCAGTTGGATTTCCTCTTGCTGGTGGGCAAATCTCTGCATCTGGTCTGGATATTTTTGAACAATCTTGAGTCTAGAGCTAAATGGTAAACTCAAACAGTATCTATTCCCTTAGTATAGCGTTGGGGAGAGGTTCAAGGCTCTTTAAAATGAAGACAAGGAAGAAATACGGAGTTGTTCCTGCTTTAGGATCTTACATAGAGTTTGAAATGGGGAAAGAACTGATCTGTTTACAGCAGTTGTTGAGCTGTGCATCATTGGATTCAGTGCAGTTGTTTAGCTTACAGATCTGAGCTTGTAAAAGTGCTCAGAGTAAGAAGGAACTGATTTGTCATTTCCATGTTCCTCAGAAATGTCCTTGTCCCATCCTGACTCCAGGACTCAGCAAAACCCCAACCTGTACGGTGCGCGCCCTGCGCCTCTGCAGCTCTGCGAGGCCTGTGCTCTCCCTGGGCACCTCTTTCCTTTCCTCCTGCACCTCAGGCTGCTGTGGGGGCTTTCTTGCTGCTGTCCTCTGCCCGAGTCTCTGTTTGCTTCCCTCTCGGGTACCTACTGCAGCCATCCTGACATCACCATCACATCTGGACCTAGGAAGCGGCTGCGTTTCTTGGAAATTGCAGCTCCCAGGCCAGCCTCTGTGCCATGTCTGCTTCTGTAATATGTTGGTGTAAGTGCTGTAAAGAGTCCTATTGCAGCCCAAGGCAAAATAGAATCCTATGCCCCTGCATGCTTATCCCAGTAACCCCTCGTGTCACTTTAGTAAGCTCCGGTGATCAAAGCAGAATGTCACAGACGGGCTGGTGGTCATTAAGGCTCACCTTAACGATGGCAACTTCATTGGCTTAGGATCCACCTGAGAGGCCAGACAAGCATATATCTGTGACTGGCATAGTCCTAACGGTGAGACCTTGGAACCCCGCTTGGTCCTTGGCCCCTTCTCTCTGGCCTCATTGCCTACACCACATTCCAGCTGCCGAGAGCCAACCATCCTTGCTCCAGGACACACTTCTCCTGACTTGCTCCAGCTTTGGGGCAGCCAACCATAGACAAACTCTGAAAAGCACACTCCAAGTAAACCATTTCTTCCTTTAAATATTGAGTGTTGAGTATTTGGTACCAGCAAGGGGAAGATTGGCCAATGCTTATAAAACAAGGAAATTGAAACCTTGTTTAATGCAAACACACACAACACAACTGTCCATTCTTCTCTCGGCATGCTGTCCTAATTACTCTGTTATTGCTGAGACACCTGACACTTGACACGTGCAGCTCAAACAGGAAAGCTTTATTTCAGCTGCAGTTTATAGAGGTTTTTGGTCATTCTAGTGAGCTCAGGAGCTGAAACACGAGGGGCAAGAACTTTAGCTCACACTTGGCAATTTAATGATACAGCAAGACCCTGCCTCAAACTTTTAATGAAAGAGGGCTACAGATGCAGGTTGGTTCAAAAACCTGAGTTCAATAACCAGTAATAACTCAATTAGTAAAATAAAACAGAAATCAGTCTCTAGCAGTTCTGGAGGCTGGAGAGGCCAAGGCCAAGAAGCCAATGCACTTGATGCCTAGCAAATACCCACTTCTTACATGTTACACTTTAATTGAAAATGTGCCCGGAGGGCCAGGAATAGAGCTGAGCGGCACAAGCACCTGCCTGGTGAGCACAGGGTCTGAGTTTGATTCCTGGTATGAAGGGAGGAGAGAGAGAGAGAGAGAGAGAGAGAGAGAGAGAGAGAGAGAGAGAGAGAGAGAGAGAAACACAAAGAGAAACAGAGGAAGGAAGGAAGGAAGGAAGGAAGGAAGGAAGGAATGAATGAAGGAAGGAAGGAAGGAAATGTCTCTGAGAAATTGGTGTGTTGAATGTTTGACCTTCAGTGAAGGACTTTTCAGAGGCAATGCCTTTGGGAAAGAAAGCATCTCAGGAACATCTGTTTGAAGGGTATATGCTCTCTTCCTCTCTGGTGGCTATCTCTTTCTCTCTTTCTGTCTCTCTCCCTACCTCTCCTCTTTTTCTCCCTTCCTCTCTCTCTCTCCCTATCCCCTCCATATCCCCTCTCCCTCTCTTATTCTCTTCCCTCCCTTTCCAGCCCACCATAAGGTAAGCTCCTCTGGTCTGTACCCTGACACACATTTCTGCCATGATGACTCTGCCACCTCAAGGCCCAAAAGCTATGGCACAGTGGACTATGGACCAAAATCCCCAAAGCTATGAGCCAAACTGAGGCTTTCCCCACTTGAGCTCTCTCCTTGGGGATTTTAATCACAACTAAGGAAAGCTGACAAACACTTCAGTTCACGCGTAGCTCTCTCCTAGTGTGTCTTCCCATGATGTGGTGACTGTCTCGGACCCCTTTAAGGTGGAACCAGACCCACTTATGAGGGCTCTGACTCGTCTCCTTATTGACTCCCCCAAATCCCCAGCCTCACCTTGGGAGTTGCAATTTCAACATTCAAATTCTGCAGACACGCAGTCACCACAGCCTGTATTTCCAAGAAAGTACAAAAAATGACTTAAAGTTCTACAGTCAAACATATGACCCTGTAGAAAATCACACATTGCCTAGCCTGTGGGTATATTATGATCATAAATTGACACAGCGGGATGCTGAAGCCAACAGGGGCCCAGGATTTGTGGACTGTTAGGAACAGGCAGTGTGTATTTATAGGAATAGGGCACACACATCAGGACTGTGTTTGGAACCAACCAGCTCCTTTAGTCCTAAACATCTTCCTCATTTTTCTCTCAGGTTTGTTAGGGCAAAGGTGTGATCTAAGTGGTTCATGTAGTCGTACTGCAACAGGCCTGGACATGAGTGATAACAATAATATTGCAACTATTTAAATAAAATTGGAATTGAATTTGGATTAAAAAAACAACTTCAAATGTCTTACTTCTCCAATATTTAGCTGAACTCTTTCACAGTGGATAGTTCAGAATGGTTGTTTGTGCAAGGGCTTTTATTAATTAAGTTAGAATATTTCTGTTAAACAGATCTCAAGAAATTGAATTCAGTTTTAGGGGCTTAAAACTGGCTGTTTTCACTTCTCTGGTATAATGGATTTATCTAGCAAAGTAACTTGATAGTTACTAATGTTTGATGAGGTAATTTCAACCAATCATGCTGACAAAAATAGCAAGCGGTACCTGAGAAACAAAGACAAAATACTTTGCGTATATTTTATAGCTCATAAAATTGCAAAAACTAGTAGGCCCTGATTTGGTAGGCATGGAGGTCCAGGTCTGGGGGGAGTGCTCTGGCTTGGGGTTATTTTTATATTTCAGAAGGGTCTATGGGCAGTTGGAAGGCTGGGTTGCTTCTGTGATGAACTTCATGCTTTGAAACAGTGACCTGGGATGACGGGCACCCCCCACTATGGAGCACAGACCTTCTGCGCACCCCCTTCGCCCCACAGCAGGCTGCACAAAGCAACTCAGCGGCACATCTGAGACAGACTCACACCAACTGAAATGCCCATGGTCAGACGGACCTCCTCAGAGTGTGTTTTGTCGACATATAAGGGAATACTGCTCTCGAGAAAGAAGCTGATCCTGTTATGTGCAACAACCTGGAAGGATGTAAAAACACTAGTGCAGATGAAATAATCCAGACATAGAAAGAACACAATGCATGGTCATCCTTATATGAGGAACCTAAAATCAAAGGCATTGAAAATGAGTAACAGAGGGAACACAGGGTCAGGAGTGGAGCTGAGAACTTGTAGGTCAAAAGGTATAAAATTGTGTCCATGTGGGATGAGGAGACTAGAGATCTGCTATACAGCATAAGGACTAACATGGATAACAGCGCGCTGATGTGGGCAGCATTGACGTGCCAATGGGCACATTGCTGATTTCACATTGTACATGTACATCAAGGTGAACAACACAGAAAAATCTTATACTAGATACCTTGAACACATATAATAGAAGCAAAAAATACAACAAAATAAAACATAACAAGCTTTCTCAAGAACTGTACTGCAGCCTCATATAATATTTAACCCAGAAGCTACATGAAGATAATGCTGCAAAGCTGTTGCTCTTCTACCTGGTCTAAGGAAACAGGACAAGTAAGCTCGGTGTCTCCTGCTATTCACTTGCAACTCAGGTCTCTTTAGTGATCCTGAACTGGGTGCAAGTTTCTCCATGAGCAAGCAGTGAATCCTGCAGGAGCCCAGCCGTGTGTCTTCTACAGGCACTCGCTTCTGACGCTGTGCCTGGATGGAGCAACACATGCCAGTTCCAAAGCCCCATGTCGCGCCCTCTGCTGCCGGCCTCGGCTTCTGGAACTTTCCATTGGCTGACCACAGACTAGACTTCCCACGATGGCTTGTGAGAAGCTTGGCTGATTTGCTGGAATGGCACAAAGCACTCAGGAAAGAAGCTTGTTATTTTTTCTTTGTGTTATTTATTTTTCTCTCATTGCTGAGATAAAACACCTGCCACCCATAGCTAAGAGGAGAAAGGTTTATTTTGCTCACAGTTTGTAGAAGGGCCAGTCCATGGTCCGATGACTTCCAGGCAGGGTGGCACATGACAGAAGGCTGTACAACAGCTCATGGTACCTACAGGCTGGCCAAAGCAACAGAAGGACAGAGGCGACTACTCACAAAGGCAGCAGACGGCGAAAGCAACAAGAGGCTTAAACAACATAGTTCTTCCCCTTTTATTTTATCCAGACTATGGGGATCAGGATGGTGCTAAACCAGCCATCCCCAGGTCTAAATCTCAGACGGTCTAGCTGCTTGGCGTTGCAGGGTGCTGGCCTTCCACCTCGCCGGTAGGGCTCATGTGCCTTCCTGTGAACCTCCCTGCAGACCTGTGGGGAAGCTCTTTAACTCTGTGTTCTCTGGGCTGCCTTGAAAGTTCATCTCATACTTATGATTGAGAGAGGTACAGCCAACCCTTCCCAGAGAGGAGGTGGCCGATGCTCCAGGACAGGAGGGGCCCGGAGCAGCCTACAGTTGCTATGGGCTACTTGGGGAAAAAAATAAAAGGGTCAAAGGAGGGTGGAAGTCCAGATCAGGAGCTCTGCTTTCTGGAAGCTGCTTCTAAGGCCAGAAGTGTCTCAGTATCAGAAGAAAGGGCTGTCTTCCACCTTCCTGCTGTCAGACTGTTTTGTGCAGTGCCAGACACCAAAGACAGAAGGACAAAGATACACTTATTCTTTCAGCTACCTAGGGAATAGCAAGAGCTGCAGAGGATGCAAGCCAGCGGCTTTGGGCAAGAACCAGGAGGTACACGCCATAATGTCAGGCCTGGCCAAAGCAGTAGTAACATAATGAAGTATAAATTCTCTCTGGGGAAAGATATCATCCTCAGCCAGAATTTTTTTTTAAATTTTGTAAATACAATTTAAAAGCTCAGTGTAAAACACCAAGCCAAAAAGACACAAGACAAGAACCAACAGATTCAGAAACAACAGATTATAGACAACTATTACATAATCCTGGCACTGTGGCAGGCCAACCAGGAGGAGGGCAAATTGAAATCCAGCCTGGGTAATTTACCAATTTAGGGAAAACTTATATCAAAATTGAAAGGTGCTTTTTAAAAAAAGGAAATCAGTGTAAGGGGCCCTGGGTTTGATTCTGAGTAAAGAAAATAAAGCAAAACATTGTACATGGAAGAAACCACATACTGACTTCAAGATAAGTGTGCTTCCTACAGTCAACAAGATAAAAAATAAGAAGGAGAATTTTGAGTTAAGAGACACAACCTAAAATGGCCACATCTCATATTAAGAACTCATTTGGTGGAGATAATAGCAGAGTCAGCACTGATAGAGATAAGCAAAATGATTGCAGTAAAACTAGATTAAAGCCCAGAGAAGGAGCTGAAAAACACAGAGCACATAAGCAAAGATGATTAGGTGTACACTCAAGAGTTCTCAGAACACAGATCCTCCTGCAAGAGATAATGAGTCATAATTTCCAAAACTGAAGAATTTCATCAAGTCAGAGATTCACAAAGCATAAAAATAAGCAGAGTGCCTACCCTCCCGTGTCTTCCAGGAATGTTACTAAAAACTCTGAAAACCCAATAGCTATCTGTTTTATGTTTTATTTGTCCACACAGACATTGCAGGAGAAAACCACAGGGGTTGCGGACCTTTCACGGTGTGGTAGGTTGGACCCAGGGCCTCGCACACTGCGGCAACGGCTGCGCTGCTCGGCTGCTCACATCAGCACTGACTCTGCAAAGGGCGAGCAGGGTGGAAGAGTAGGAGGCAGTGGGAAACCCAACAGTGAACCACGAACACCTTAGCATGCATACCAAGCCACAGTGTTTCGTCAAAAAGAATGGTTCAGTTAACACATGAGAGATACACGAAGTGTGAAGACACGGTCGCAAGCCTTCTTGGGATGAAAGGCGTGTGCGTGAGCCACAATTTAATCCAGTGTGGGACACTACAGAAAAGTGAAGTGAAACACATTAAGAAAGAAGATAAATAGGTAGATAGAAAGATAGATAGATAGATAGATAGATAGATAGATAGATAAAGAAAGAGAAATATTTGACAATGTCTTAGTGGTACTGACCAAGTCAAATATCACTAATGATACTTTCTAGGCCAGTGGGCTTCAAAATACAGAGAAATTAAAACACAGGAAAGCTGTGACATAGATTGTCCCCAAATCACTGAGTTCTTTAAGCACAAAGTGAAAATTACAACATGAAGCTTCTAGTTGATGAAAAGTAATATTTTCTCTAGAGAACATTAGGAGAATTTTAAGACTGGACAGGCATGCAAGTTAACTGAAGAGAACATTCTTTAAACTTCTAAAATTAGGTAAAAAGGAGTGAAAATTCAAAACAGAAAAGAACAAATGAAAGGCCAGAGTAAAATGGTACAACTAAAACTACTGGTGATTTCATTAAGTATAAAGGAGGAGCATGTGCAGGCACAGAGCTTTCCTGGCACCACTTAAGAATTTGGTGAACTCTGGGCAACCAGCAGGACCCTGGGAAGTGCTGACTTTTTTTAGCCCTCATCTTACAGGCATGGAGAGTCTGTTGGTGCTGCTCCAAACTTTTAAGAGCTTAAGAGAACTCTGAGTGGCCTGCGGGATATAGGAGAACTGAAGCCATTTAAGCACTTGGGCAGACTCTGGGCAGCCAGCAGGACTCTATCTGGATAATTACTGGAAGCTTCAAAAATGCCAAAGCCCAAGAGCAAAAGGCAATCTTAATCCTCCAGCCCAACCAGAACAAATCCAGGAGAAAATGACATACAAGAACTCCGAAATCACAAACCTGAAATCTCTGACATGATAGCAACTGAAGTAAACAAACAAGTCCATCCAGCTGGAGAAGAAACAAGATCAGAAATAATCTCTCAACTACAAAAAGAAAGGACAATGGTCATGAAAGAATTCCACAGTACAACCAAAGAAGACTTAGAAAAATAGAGAAGAATAGAAAAATGATGGAAACACTGAATGAACAATAAAAAAAAAAATTGGAATACATGAAACAGATTCAAACAGATATCAAAGATATTAAGAGCTCCAGGGCCAGCCAAATATCTCAGTGGATTAAAGTGCCTGCTTAGGCAGACACAACAGCTGGTGTTTGATCTTTGGCATGCCATGCTGGCCCCAACCCTGGGGCGTGCTAAGATGGAGATTGAGATTGAACATGGTGGCATGTATTTGTAATCCCAGTTTGTGGGAGGCAGAACACAAATGGATTGCTACCAGACCAATCTACATAGTGAGACCCTATAGACCCTGTTGACCCTGTACTAAAATAAAAAAAAAATAGATATTAAGAACTGCATTGAGAGCTGGAAAAAACTGCTTGAATGAAGCTGAAGATACACTTTCAGACCTCAAGCACAGTGTTGCAGCTAATGAACATGAAATAAACAACTAATAAGGAATGAGAAAATAATGATTCAGTAGCTAGAAGACAATACAAAGAAAAATATAAGAATAATAGGTGTCAGTGAAGCAGTGGGACAGCACAAATGACATGAAAAGACTATCTGCAGACGTATTAGCAGAAAATCTTCAAAATGTTAGAAAAGAAACTGACATACAGATAAGTGAAGCATATAGAACTCCATGCAGTCATAATCGCAATAAATCTACAACTAGACACATAATAATCAATATTTCAGAAATTTAACAAAAGAATAGAATAATGAAATCTGCTAGAGAAAAGATATAGCTTACAATGAATGTCCTTGAAAATCATGGCAAATTTCTCAATACAAACCGTCAAATCAAGAAGCAGTTAGACTGAAGTATTACAGGTTCTGAAAGAAAATGGCTTCCAACCCAGCTGGATGAACCCTGCAAACTTATCAAATTCAATGGCAAAATAAGACCCTTGCATGACAATGAAGAGGTGAAGAAATTCATAACCACCAAACCAACCCTACAAAGAATAATGACAGATATTCTAGAAAGAAACAAGCACAGCTTCAAGAACAGCATAAAGGAACCACTAAACAGAGAAAATAATTAAAAAGAGGGAAAAATATAGAACCTATATCAGGAAAATAACATGACAAAGATAAGCCAATATGTATCAATATATATGGCCTCAATTCACCAATCAAAAGAAACAGACTAGCAGAGAGGATCACTAAACAAAATCCAACAATATTCTGCACACAGGAAACACATTTAAATAAAAAAGGAAATTCACAGACTAAAAATAAAAGGACGGAAATCAATCCTCCGTGCAGTAAGAGATCAGAAAAAAACAGGAGTAGCTATTAGCTATCCTGATTGCTGACAATATCAACTTCAAACCAAAAATCATTCAAAGAGATAAAGAAGGTCACTACATACTTGTTAAGGGGAAACTGCAAGAGGAAGTTTATATATATATATAAACATATATATATATGTATATAAACTATGTATAATATAATATATACATATGTATCTCCAATGCATGAGCACCCTCCTACATAAGATAAATTTTCAAAGACATGAAAAATCAAATGATCAATAATAGCAATAATATAATAGTAATAGGGGACTTTAATATAACCACTGACATAAAGCGATAAGTCAACTAGGCAAAAAATCAGCAAAGGAAAAGCAGAACTAAACTAAATCTGTGAAGAAATTGACTTGGTAAACCTTTACAGAGTGTTTCACCCAGAAACAACAGAATACATATTCTTCTTAGCTGCACATGGAGCATTCTCCAAAACAGATAATATATTAGCACACAGAATACTCTTATGTAAATGCAAAGGAAATCAAATTGTCCCATGTGTACTATCTGATCACAGGGCAATAAAACTGGAAATTATTAACAAAACAAACTACAAAAACACCATAAACTCGAATATTAAATAACAGCCTCCTAAAAAAACCAGTGTGTCATGGACAAAATTAAGGAAGAAATTAAAATTGTTTACAATCAAATGAAAATGCAGATAAAACTGCATTTATCCCAAAACCTGTGGGATGCAGTGAAAACTCTCTTAAGAAGAAAATTTATAGTGGTAAATTTGCTCATCAGGAAAACAAAAAAAGCCTAAATAAAAGATCTTACACTGCATGTTAAGCTCCTAGAAAAAGATCTAGTCAAGCTCAAAGCCCAAAGAAGGCAGAAAATTATAAAATTTAAAACGTAGATTGATACATTGGAGATAAGGAAAACAATACAAATAATAAATGAGTCAAAGAGTTGGTTCTTTGAAAGAATAAATAAAATTGATAAACCGCAGCCAACCTAATCAGAAGAAGAGGAAGAAGAAGTAGAAGAAGAAGAAGAAGAAGAAGAAGAAGAAGAAGAAGAAGAAGAAGAAGAAGAAGAAACAAGAAAAAAACAAACCAAAACAAAAAAAAAATTCCATGCAGTAAAGAATAAAATGGGCAGGCCAGTGAGATAGCTCAGTGGTCTACTGTGGCTCCTTAGGGAAGCTTGGGCAAAGTGCGGGAACAAAGGTTCAAGCTGTGGCACCACATGCCATGCCAGCCATGCCCACCAACACCACACATATGCGTGCGCGTGCACACACACACACACACACACACACACAAATGAAAAGGGAAAAATCACTACAGACTCTAGAAAAATTCAGAAGATTACTAATACTTACTTCCAAAATCTTTACTCTCACAGGATGGAAAACACAGAGGAAATGGACAGTTTCCTAGACAAATATGAAATACCAAAGCTGAGTCCAGAAGATATACAAACTCTGAGTAACCCAATAAAGAGAAATGGAATTGAAATTGTAATAAAAAAAAATCCTGCAATAAAGAATATCCCTTGTCTAGGTCAATTCACAGCAGAATTCTACAAGAAATTTAGAGAATATTTAATGCCAACTTTTCTAAAACTCTTCAATGAAATTGAAAAGGAAGCAATTCTCCCAAACTCATTCTTGGAGGGTAATATTACTCTTATTCCAAAACCAGAGAAGATGCAACTAAAGCAGAGAACTACAGGGCAATCTCTCTAATGAGTATAGAGGCAAAAATCCTCAGTAAAATGTGAGTAAACAGAATACAGCAAGTCATCAACAAGATTATACATCATGACCAAGTGCAATTCATTTGAGGAATGCAGAGATGGTTCAACATAGTGCAAATCCATGAATGTAACATACCACATCAATAGACTCAAGAAGAAAAATCATATGCTCATCTCAATAGACACAGAAAAAGCTTTTGACAAAGTCCAACACTCTTTTGTGACAAAAATCTTTCGGAGAATTGGAATAGATGGTCTGTATGTCAAGCTCATAAAAGCCATCTATGAGAAGCCAACTGACAATATCATACTCAATGGGAAAATCTGAATGTCTTGATTTTAGTCAGGAATAAGACAAGGATGTCCACTCTCTCCATTCCTGTTCAATATGGTTCTGGAAACATTTGACAAAGCAATTAGACAAGAGAGGGAAATAAAAGGAAAAAGAATTGGAAAAGAAGAAGTGAAATTATCATTATTTGCACAAGACATGATACTCTACATAGAGGATCTCAAAAATT
>PVKN010019216.1:0-16484 GCA_004027915.1 Capromys pilorides | reverse complement strand
TTGTGAGGTGCATATGCAGTAAGATTTTTGCCTAGGGATGGCAAGATGGTTCAGCAGTCTAAAGTGCCTGCTTAGGCAAGCTTAGGCAACCACAGGGACCGCAGTTTGATCCCCAGCACCACATGCTGCGCCAGCCTCACCCCCAGGGAAGGCTGAGCCAGCCGTAATACCAAAAAACAAACAAAAAAAATCTGGTACCAGGAGAGCTACAGCAGCCATGACCACACAGGCCATCCCTTTGCTCCACTGTGTAATTCATGACTCAGATGCCCAGCAGGCCTCTCAGCAGGTCCTGGATCCTGCGAAGCACTCCCAGAGCCGCGCCTGCCCTTCACCACCATTCTGACTGAAACTGTGTCCCGTGAGGAGCACACTGCTAGGGCATTCGGGAGCACTTCAGCTTCTGGGATGAGGTCTAAGAATCAGGTTCCCGGGTTAGAACATGAGCATCTGCCTTTGGGCTGCCTTGATAAGCTGGTAGAGAGGTCGTGCAACCTCACTGTAATTCCTAGGAATTCCCTTAGCTGTTTTAGGGCTATGGGAAAGGAAGTATTGGTTTCTATCTTTCCCCAGCCTTTGGGTTCCTTTAGACATGACAAGGCCCAAGTATTTTAACCTCAAGGCTCCAAAGCTATGCCTCAGACCTGTCTCTAAACCCTTGAGGTCGAACCCTAGTCCTGAAATAAATAAACTCTTCAGGAAGCATAGTTCATGTCAGCTGAGAGGTCTGTTTGTAGGGATTTTCAAAGGCAAATGAACGTGGGAATCTGGGGCCGGGGAGATAGCTCAGTGGCATAAGCACCTGCCCTGCAAGCACAATGTCTTGAGTTCAATTCCTAGCACCTTCCCCCCAACACCAAAAAACTGAGAACCTTTAAAGTAATACAAAAGAAGGTATCTTTTAAATCTAACACTGATGGGCCAGCGAGATAGCTCAGTGGTCTAAAGCACCCACTTAGGAAAGCTTAGGCAACCTCAGGGACCGCGGTTCGATCCCCAGCACCACATGGGCAGGCTGAGCCAGCCATAATAAAAAATAAATCTAGGGACCAGGGAGATAGCTCTGTGGCACAAGTGCCTGCCTGGCAAGTGCAAGGTTGTGAGTTCAAACCCTGGTCCCACCAAAAAAAAAAAGGTAGAAAAAAAAAATCTAACACAAAACCACCGGCATCTTCTGGGATCTAAGAAAGGGCAGTGTGCAGATTAGGTGCCATGGGATGGGTTGGCACTGCTGCCTCATTTACCAGTCTAAGGTCCTGTACCAACCTCCACTGCCTGCTGGGCTTTTACCTCCTAGGATTGGAGTGTGGCATGGGCTGCTACAATGCTTGAGTAGACTTAGTGCTCTTATATTATGGATTACAGGCAATAATTCTCCTTTAACTTCAGGCCTAGAGGGCAGTGTCTCTGGTGAAGAAAAATGGTAGGGTCTCTGAGACGTATCTGCACCAGGGCAGGTCTTACCACTCTTCCTACTCTACCCTTTCTCTCTCTCTCTCTCTCTCTCTCTCTCCCTCTCTCCCCCTCTCCCTCTCCCTCTCCCTCTCCCTCTCCCTCTCTCTCTTTTTCTTTAAGAGTAGGCAAATGTATTAGAGAAAAGGAATGGGATATGGGAATGGGGAGTGGGGAATAGGAACAGCTCCTGAGACGCAGGAGGGGTCCCAAATAGGTTGCTCCTATTCGACCTTTAGTTGTCGGTACTTCAGGATTTCAGGCTCCACAAGGGGGCGGCAGCTACCTGACCTGGCTGCGTGTACACTACAGTATCCAAAACAAGATAAAAGTATTTCCAGCCAGGCATGTAGCTCAGTGGCACAGGCACCTGCCTGGCAAGCACAAGATCCGGAGTTCTATTCCTAGCAGCAAAAGAAAAACAGATAAAATATTTCTCCCCAGGAGGGGAACTGGACTTTCAGGTGCAATAAAAAGGAATGAGACCCTACCCTAAATACAGGAAGAAAAAAAAAGGACTGAGTAGAGAGAAAGCCTCCAAGTTACAATAAAGGTTGTGAGAAATAACAAGCTGCCTCCTCTGAGACTCCCTTCCCTGAGGTGCAACAGCTGGAAGGCAGGCTGGGGGGAGGGCCTGAGGGACATGTGTGCCAGCGTCCAGCACTAGGCCGGTTTCTTTTCCCCTAGAGTCATGATTACCTGAACTCTGTGGAGATGACCAGAGGGAGGAAGCAGAGATTGAGTGCGCCCCGGCCTTCAGTCTTGCTGGGCCAGCTGCCAAGGTATGTCTGAGCTCTGGGGCCCTCATCTCAGAAGGCAGTGCCACCTCCAGGGGGTCACCTCCGTAGTCGGGGTAGAGCTCCCTGGGCCTCCTGTCCTGATGGCTCCTACCACACTCCCTCCTAAGGTGGCCTAGTTTTCTGCAGCAGTAACAGGTGAGTTTAGTTGTTGAGCTCCTGGAGCCCTGTCGTATGTTGTGTGTCGGCGCCGAGAGAAACAATGAGAAGACCCAGTGAATATGCTTCAGAGGACTCCCTGAGATTTGTCTCTCTCAAAGTGAGCCCAGAGCTGCAGAAACACCTCGCTTTTATTGAGGGCTAGAAGCAGGCTACAGAATGTGAGAGACTACGTTACAGAGTACAAATCACTCTGTCTTCTACTATTTACCTAACACTAGGTTCACACAGATGCTAACATAAAAAAAGAGCAGGGGAGGAGACAACCATTAACATCCCAAGCAAGAGGTCAACAAAGAGGGCGCCAGCAAGAGAAGCTGCTATCCACAGTCGTAAATCCCAGCTTTCCGGGACCTACAACAGAGAGCAGCCCTCCCTGGGCTCTGTTTTTTGTTTCCTGCTTCTCAGGGTATCATTTGGGCTTGTCTCGTATTACTATAGAGCCCCAAGAATCAGACTTAGGGTTTTATTCCTTTTAAGGCTGCAAGGAAGACACTTTCTCTTGGTCCCTTTGTTTTCTTCCCTTGGCTGCCGCCTGGTCTCCACTATAGAATACCGGGGAGACAAGTCTCACTAAAGTATCAAGCGACCTGTCTGGAGCAAAAGCGATCTTTCATAAGTATTTCCTAATACCTGAAGCTGACTGGGTAATAAACTTGTCTTTAAGAATAATCTGTCCTGGGCCGGTGAGATGGTTCAGTGGTCTAAAGCGCCTGCTTAGGAGGGCTCAGGCAACTGCGGGGACTGCAGTTCGATCCCCGGCACCACATGCTGCGCCAGCGCCACCACCAGGGAAGGCTGAGCCAGCCACAAAAATGAATAAATAAAGAAACGAACAAACACAACAAGCAAACAAATAAATAAAATTTAAAAAAAAAAAAAAGAATAATCTGTCCTCCAAAAAAAAAATCTGTCCTCCCAAGCCAGGCGTGGTGGCTCAAGCCTATAATCCCAGCACTTGGGAGGCTGAAGCAGGAGGATCTTGTGAGTTCAAGACCAGCCTGGGCTACACAAGTGAGCTTAACGCCAGCCTAAACTGCATAGAAAGATCCTATCCCAAAAAGACAAAAACAAGAGAGAATGATTTTTTTTTTTTTTTTTTTTTTGGTTGGCTCAGGCTGTCTTACCAGTGGGTCTGGGGATTGAACTGCCGACCCCTATGCCTGAGTAGGATTGCCAGCACAAAGGCTTAAACCACTGAGCTATCCTGAAAGCCGCTCCATGAATAATCTGTCCTATCAAGTCAGGAGCTATGGATTTATATCCACCAATTTCTCTTGTAAATGATCTAAGAAGGCAACTGGATTTGTCTTTTTTCCCCTGGCATTGGGGATTGAACTCAGGACCTTGTGCTTACCAGGCAGGCATTTATGCCAGTGAGCTATTTCCCTGGCCCTAAGAAGGCAGCTGGGTTCTCCTTTTTCTCCTAATAATTAGTTGACAATTTAAAATAATTAAAGAGGACTGGCGAGATAGCTCAGCAGTCTAAAGTGCCTGCTTAGGAAAGCTTAGGCAACCACAAGGACCAGGTGGTTCGATTCCCAGCACTACATGCTGCACCAGCCCCACCCCCAGGGCAGGCTGAGCTGGCCATAATATCAATAAATAAGTATATAAATAAATAAATAAATGGCTTTAGTTCTCGTCCTTCCTAGACCTTCAAGAATATATGTCGCAGGCCAGCAAGACAGCTCAGCAGACTAAGTGCCTGCCTGGCAAGCACAGGGACTGGGGTTTGATTCCTAGCACCACATGCTGCACTGGCCCCACCTCTGGGCACACTGACCTGGCCACCAAGAACAGGCATAGTGGCACACACCTGTAATCCCAGCACTGGGGAGGCGGAAAGCAGGAGGATCACTGAGTCTGGAGCTGCATAGTAAGACTCTGCACCAAATACATTTTAAAAAAGAAAAGCAAAAGAATATATGTATCTACGCAATTGGTTTGTATTTTAGCTTTTATAAACTCTTCCAATTATTACCTAAAATACAGAAAAAAATTAGTCCATTTCTGTCATAAGCTAGGACCTGCCACAGTGACTTTAAGTGCCTCCCTTGGAGCAGTTACTAATGATTTATCGGTTTACTTTCTTCAGGTAGTAGGGTGGCTTTCTTCTCTACCAATGATTTCTTGCTGCTGTTTATCTTTGTTCTATTGTCATGTATTTAGGATTGAAGCTGGCCGCCATTCATAAACTACAGGAACAGTTACCGTTGAAAAACTCCAAGCTGTTATCCGTATTCCAGACCTCTGCATCCTGCTCCCCATCAGAGAAGTTTAGGAAAAACCAGACACTACAATGCCCATGAAGATTCCCTTAATAATCCTGGGTTATTTGGGAATGTTTTCTTTTTAACTATACTGTGGTTTTCTAGTCTATACTCCTTAAGCAATAAATAAATTCTTTCTTTTTGCAGGACCAGGGCTCAAACTCATGACCTTGCACTTGCCAGGCAGGCATTTATGCCTTGGAGCTATCTCCCTAGCCCCAGTAATATTTTTTTTTAAATACACATCTGAAGGTGTCTCTTATTCCAGCCTCTTATCTAGTCATTAGGCCAGTAGGGATCTTGGGTAGAGATTTTTTGGGCTCTGGTGAGAACCAGCTGCTCCCCTGGATGCCTGTCTTCTGACCTTCTAAAATTAATATGAGGGGCCGGGGGTTAGCTCCATGGCACAAGTGCCTGCCTGGCAAGTGCGAGGTTGTGAGTTTGAACCCCAGTCCCACCAAAAATAAAAATAAAAAATAGTAAAATTAATATGATATCCATCCCCAAATGTAGTAGAAGCTTGTAATGCTTCTTATTCACCATAAGAAATCAATGTCTGATTTAAGAGTAACATTACATGGCCAGAGAGACGGCTCAGCGGCCTAAGCGCCTGGCTGGCATTACATCTTTTCAGTCTGGTTCACAGGCCTTAGTAAGCACCCTAAAGACCTCAATGCACTTATCAAGATCATCTGAAAACTTTCCCAGATCTTGTGTTATCTGTTTGAGGTCACTGAGAGCAAATAACAGGAAGCTGAGGCTCAGTGATAGTAGATGCAGCTTTGATCAAGGTTGCCTTGGAAACCGCATCCTCAAGTTCCCAAGGGCAACAGAGGGGATCCTCAGGTTCAGCAACAGCGGTGCATCCCATTGTGCCTTAAGGGTCAGAGGTGCCTTAAAAGGTCAGAGGAAATAGTATCTACTTGTGAAATAGTATCATGATTGATATTTCCCTCTGCACTCCATTTTGCCTCTAGGGGGTAGACAGGCCATATGCAGATGCAGAACAATATTAAACAGCTATCTGCAGGGTTTAACAATACATTCCAAAGGAGTAAGAGAATTCAACATTGAGTTCCTCATCTGCAACACAAGAGGAAAAAATAGGCATTCTTTTTATTTTTTTGTATTTTAGGGAAGGGTCTACAGGGTGTTCAGAGTCTCACTACTAAGTCAGACTCATAGTGATCCAACTGCTTACAGCCTCCCAAGAGCTGGGATTATAGTCATGTACCACCATGCCTAGTCTTAATTGCTGTCTCAGCACGCCCTGGGGGTGGGGTTGGTACAGCAGGCCCCTGCGCCTGCTTGCAGGCGTTTTAATCCACCGAGCTGCATGCCTGTAATCCCAGCACTTGGGAGGCAGGAAACAGGAGGATCACCATGAGTCAGAGCTGCACAGTGAGACCCTGCACCAGCACACACAAAAAACCCACTGAGCTATTTGGCTGACCCAATGGGCATTCTTTTAAGCCCTACTTGCTTTCTCTGTTCATGCAAGGTGTCCCCCTAGGTCACCTGCTCCAGCCATCTGGAGAGTGACAAGGCGAGTCAGGTCGGACTGGCCTCCTTTACTGTGCCCCTATCTTCCAGAGAACTCGCACTCTTACCTTTAGTATGTGTTTCCAAAAGCGGCAGTTGATTCTATCTCTAGCAGTCGTGTGTGTGTGTGTGTGTGTGTGTGTGTGTGTGTGTGTGTGTGTGTATACATTTTTTATTTTATTTTTATTTTTTTTGTGGGACCGGTGCCGAACTCACAACCTTGCACTTGCCAGGCAGGCACTTGTGCCACAGAACTATCTCCCCAGCCCCTCTAACAGTCATATTTACAGGAAGAAGCATTGCTACCAAAATTAAACCAACAGTCAAGAGACCTTTCCAGTTTTTGAAAGAAAATGGAGTGTGGGGGGGAATCAAAAGGCAAAATCAGTACACAGAGCCCTTCCTAGCTCTCCAGGGATAGAGCCAAATCCTGCCCTGGAGCCCAGGGCAAAGAAGTCTTTGAGATTTTGTCTTGTCACCTAATTATCTAGGCAATTGGTCCTTAGCAGCAAGACAAGGCTAAGTTTTACTCAAAATCCACTCTCAAATTTCGACGTCTCTGTATCTGCAACACATTTATGAAGCTCACTGGTCACAACTTACACACCTTCCTCAGCAACCATAGCTTTAAAGTACTTCTCTCCCCGCCGCACATAAATGATGAGAAGCAGACCTAGGAGGGGAAAGAGAGCCAGGAGGCTGGAGATTCCTCCTTAGCTTAAATGTCCTCTGGTCCCTTAAGTACTGTGTTTAGAGAAGTAGTTTCTTCTAGTTTCACCCAGAAAAGGCTCTTTCCTTGGGTCCTCAGGTCCAGAACTCCAAGCTGGCATTCATTCTCAGGGGCAGAATTTTGATGTCTCATCTGACCCAGAGACGGGCTGTGTGTGGAGTATGTGCCCCCATCGGAGATGACTTCTCTGTCTTTGGTGCTGGCACTCGTTTTCTACAGCCTTTCTTTTAAAGGTTCTTAGTTGTTGGCTAGGAGGGAAATACTGAGACAGTTTAGAGTTCTTCCCTCTCTAATCCTTCTGTTGTTGTTATTGTCTTTTTGTGACAGGGTCTCACTCTGCAGTTCAGCCTGGCCTTGAGCTCACTTTGTAGCCCAGGCTGGCCTTGAATTTACAATAATCCTCCTACCTCAGCCTCCCAAGTGCTGAGATTACAGGCGTGGGCCATCATGCCCAGCTCTACCTAACTTAACTGTCTACAATAAAATGTTTTGTTTTTGTGTTTGGTTTTGGCACCAGGGATTGAACCTAGGATCCTCCCAAGGAGCTACATTCCCAGCTCTTTAAAAATGTTTTGAAGGTGGGCGTGGTGGCGCATGCCTGTAATCCCAGCACTTGGGAGGCTGAGGCAGGAGGATCAGTGCGAGTTCAAGACCAGCCTGGGCTAAAAAGTGAGCTCAAAGCCAGCCTGAACTGCATAGCAAGACCCTGTCTCAAAAGGACAAAATAAATAAATAAATACACACATAAATAAATAAAAATGTTTCTTTGGGGGCCCGGCAAGATGGTTCAGCAGTCTAAAGCGCCTGCTTAGGAAAGCTTGGACAACCACAGGGACTGCAGTTCAATCCCTAGCACCACATGCTGCGCCAGCCCCACCCCCAGGGCAGGCTGAGTCGGCCATAATACAAAAAAAAAAGAAGTTTTGAGGGGTTAGGGAGATAGCTCAGTAGAATAAGCACTTGCCTGGCAAGCACAAGGGCCTGAGCTCAATTCCCAGTTCAGCAAAATAAATGATTTTAAAAAATGTTTTGAGAGGCTGGGCATGGCGGCTCACGCCTGTAATCGCAGCACTTGGGAGGCTGAGGCAGGAGGATCAGTGTGAGTTCTGAGACCAGCCTAAACTACAAAAAAGTGAGCTCAATGCCAGCCTGAACTGCATAATGAGACCCTGTCTCAAAAAGACAAAAAAAGTTTTGAGTCAGGGTCTCATTAAGTTCCGAAATTGCCCAAAGACCCCCAAGGATTATGCATACAGTTACTGAGTTCAGTCCTCCTCATTGCATGGGGGTGTGGTTTGCCCAAACTGAACAGGTCTAAGACTGTGGCTCAAGATTGGCCCCAGGCACTAGATGGGTAAAAAAAGGAATTACACCATGAGTTTGAGAACAACCTATGGATGGCTTCAGCACTAAGAAAGCCCCAGCTCCCCCAGGCATCTGTCCTCTTATTTCATTAATGATGTGTTATCCTGTCTCCCTTGTGTAAAACCAAGCACTGGTGGCAGTCAGTCACCTGTAATTCAAGCATGCTGGGTGGCTGAGGCAGGAGGATCATGGGCCAAGTAAATTTAGGGACTCGGATCCTGTCTCAAAATTAAAAATCAAAGAGGGGCTGGGGATGTAGCTCAGACTGAAAGGCAATCAACCAATCAAAGTGTGCCAAAGGCACACTGCATTTTGGTACCATTGTCAGACCCAATGGCAGGAGCAGTCCTTACCATCCCAACAGTCACCATCCTGGGAAACTACGGTATCTTTCTTTCTCTCTCCCTCTGTAATACAATTCAGGCAGGTTTTTTTTTTTTTTACTTTATTTTTTAAACCTCATTTATTTATTTATTTGTGTTCTGGTCAGCTCAGCCTGCCCTGGGGGTGGGGATGGCGCAGCATGTGGTGCCGGGGATCGAACCGCAGTCCCTGTGGCTGCCTAAGCAGGCACTTTAGACCACTGAGCCATCTCGCCGGCCCCAAGGCAGGTTTTATTTTGCTTCTTTTTGTGGTACCGGGAATCAATCTCCAGACCTCGCGCTTGCCAGGCAGGCACTGAACTACATTCCCCAGCCTCAGACAGGTTTTTAATTATGTATAGCCCATGCTAGCCTCAAACTCACAACGATCCCCCTCTTGACCTCTCTCCCGGGTGCTGGGATTACAGACGTGCACCACTACATCTGGTACCTGTATCTTTAATTCCCATTACATGTCCATTTTTTTCTTATTTTTGAGATAGCGTTTCACTGTGTAGTCCAAGCTGGACTCGAATTCAAGATGATCATCTGGTCTCAGCCTCCCACGCTAAGATTAAGGCGTGCACCAAGCCAGGTTCCATTTTCTTCCCTTTTGCTCTTGCTGGAAGATGGACGACACAGGAGGATTCAGTCCTCTTCCAGTGAAAAGACTTCTACAAAAGCGACGTGCAGCAATTCCGCTGGTCTAGTGCCAGCCCATACTCGATCTCCTGCCCTTCCCAAAATCCAAGCGGTGATCCTTAAATCTGCATCTCATCACCCTATACCCTGTCCACCTCCTTGGCCCTGGGCATCCCCAGAGGGCCCCAGCTCCATGCGGGCCTTTCCCTAGAGAAGGTGGCTTTTACTGGGGACCTCTTGGTCAGCAGGGTGCCCGAGTGAGTGGAGCCGAGCAGAGCAGGGCCTCAGGGTGCCCGCCAGGTCTGGGGTGCAAGAACCGGGCCACAGCAGAAAACGCCTCGGGCCAGAGGAGAGCAGACAGCCGGCGTGACAGGGCGGGGACAGGAGGCGGCTGCGCGTGAAGCCGCGGGGCCAGCACACAATGGGTCGCAGCGACCCGTCAGGTGCGCAGCTCTAGCTGCGGCGCACCACGTGGGCCGCACAGCTAGCGGGGCCCACAGCGGCCCGGCGGCCCAGCCCGGGCGCGGCGCGGCGTACGTGCGCGTGCGTGCGTGCGTGCGATTTGTGATCAGGCGGCGCGGCGGACAGCCCTGTCGACGGGGCGGGGGGAGTTATATTGCGGGGTCCTTCCTCGCTCAGCCTGGTTCCTCTCGGAGCGGAGACGGCAAATGGCGGACTTCGATACCTACGACGATCGGGCCTACAGCAGCTTCGGCGGTGGCAGAGGGTGAGGCAGGCGGTGCGCGCCCCCCGCTCTGGTCTTGGGGGACTGGCGGAGAGGGTCCCTGGGCGGGGGCTTTGCTGCTTACCTGTAGTGGCGGGGACAGAGGCCTGACTGGCCCCGCGGAGGCCTGGGAGAGGCGCCTGGAGGGCTGGGGCCTGGAAATGGCGCGCTCCGGGCGGCGGTTAGGCACCCAGCCTTGCTCGTGGGGCGCATGCTTCTTTCGGCTTCTTGCCGCTGACGGCGCATCGATTTTGTCCTGCGGCGCCGAGTGCCCTGGACGAACGCTGCCCGCTGCTCCGCTCCCTGCGGCGGGGCCGGCGCGGGGTTAGAGTGCGGCGTGGGTTGCAGGCCCTGGGTTGCCCCGAGCCAGCCCAGTTTCCCCGCTGCTCCCGCTGTCTGTCGAGAAGCCGGAAAGCTGGGGCTACGAGAGAAGTGATTGTTTTCTCCTTCGCTGCTGGAGCCCAGGAAGGGTCAGATGGGCGGCCGAAGGCTGGAGGCCGGAGAGAGGGAGAGACCAACAATAACAGATACATCATAGCGTGTCAGTCTTTGATCAGAATGCCTTGTTGACAGGGGCCTTTTTCCTCCATGCTTACTGGAGAAAATTTTTTCTCTAGTTTGTCCACACCTAGCGAAAAAAAAACCTGGGTTTAGCTTCATTGTGACATTGGGCAGATACAGAATACTGCATCTTTGAAAGAATAATAGTAGCTGGAAAACTCATGATGTTTAAATCCAGGAACCTGCACTGTAGTTTGTTAAAGCTTTACTGCATACAAAATGTAGAAGACAGTCTGTAAAAGTCTTGTTATTTGTCAAGGACACACTTGGCCTTTGTTTCTTTTTTTTTTTCAACGGAAAGGACTACCTTACCAAGTTAATACTACTACAGCACCTTCCGGGGTGTCCAACAGCTTGGTTGCTGTCCAAAAAGTAGCTTTGTTTGAGGTGAAGAATACCTTGGTTTGGGAATGACTCAAACAAAGGCTTGTTTTGGTGAGTGAGTATATACCCAGTGTATTTCATAGCACCGCACTGTGGAACCTGGAAGAGGCAGAGCCACCGGTATTTCAAAGACTGTTTTATTTGCTAATAAAAAAGAAATGGATGTTGGATGACACGTAAAGTTAGCGCCTTTGGGGTTGGTTTTTAAACACTGAATTTGCACTTCAGCCTTCTTAAAATTTAATAGCTAGGGTTTTTTTCTTGTTTCAAAAAAACCTTTAGAAAGCCCAACGTGGTGGCACACGCCTGTAATCCCAGCACTTGGGAGGCTGAGGCAGCAGGATTGATGTAAGTTTGAGATCAGCCTGAGCTACAAAAGTGAGCTCAAGGCCAGCCTGAAGTGCATAGTGAGACCCTGTCTCAAAAAGACAAAAAAAAAAAAAACCTCAGAAGTACTCAGGAAAACTCTTTTCTAAACAAAAATAGTTCAAGTTGATCCATTAAGTTGCTTTAGGACTGCAGTAGGTGACCGTACTGTGCGCAACCTAGGCGCTCCTTTACCTCTGAAATTCTCCTTTGTTAGACATTTTGCCTGCTCTTCCTGTAACAGTGGAGGGGTTCTAGTTAAACTTTTAGTGTGGCTGTTGGATTTTGACATTTGAGAAAGCCTTGGACAACCAAAAAAGCAGTTAAAAGAGTGATCAAAGGCACAACTCTGCAAAGACATGGTTCATTTCAGGTAACAGCAGGCACATGAAAATGTTGCTTTTGACCGGAAGTGCTATCAAAGATAGGTATGAGGACTACTATCTAGCACCATAGATCTCTTAAGCTTCCTAATAAGAAGGTCCTTAAAAAAAAAAAAGGCAGCCCTTTTGCTGTTTATTTCTTGCTACTGAGGATGGAACCCAGAGCCTTTGCACTGAGCTACATCCCTAGGGCCTTTTTATTTATTTATTTATTTTTATTTATTTGTTTGCTTGTTGTGTTTGTTTCTTTATTTATTCATTTTGTGGCTGGCTCAGCCTGCCCTGGTGGTGGCGCTGGCGCAGCATGTGGTGCCGGGGATCGAACTGCAGTCCCCGCAGTTGCCCGAGCCCTCCCAAGCAGGCGCTTTAGACCACTGAACCATCTCGCCGGCCCCCCTAGGGCCTTTTTACTTTCTTATTTTGAGATGATCGTGCTGGATTGCAGGTTGCCCAGTTTGGGTTGATCCTCTTGGCTCAGCCTCCTTCCGTGGTGTTGGGATTGAAAGCCCCTTTGGTGTTATGCGCCACCTGCATCTCACCTTCAGATATTCTACTTGGCTTCATATTCATGTAAAACTACGTGAAAATAATAGTTCAGTTTCCTAAAATAGTTTTAAAACCTGTTAGTGGGCTTGTTTATTTATACATAAGTGGCTCCTCGCAAAGGACCAGATTGGGTGTTTTTTTGTCTTTGAGAAGGTCTCACTGTGCAGTTCAGACTGGCCTTGAGCCCATTTTTGTAGCCCAGGCTGGTCTCGTACTCATCGATCCTCCTGCCTCAGCCTGCCAAGTGCTGGGATTACAGGTGTGTACCAGCACACCTGGCTCAGATTGGGTTTTGGACTCTGAAGTGTATATAGCAATGTAGTGAGATCAGTTGACCAGATGCCTGCTCCTCTGATCATCACATTTGTCCGATCAAGTTCACATCAACAATTGTCTCAGTGTTAGACACTGCATATAATATGCATGATGGTAGATTACCACCTATTAGGAAGCCAGTCTCTCTTTTTTTTCGTTGTTTTTTTTTCCTTTTGTTTGTTTTGTTTTTTTCCACCTGAAGTTAGAGCTCAGACAGGGCCCATGGCTTGAGCCCTAGAGTGAAGGTAGCTTTTATTTCCTTTCTCAGGGAAGAAAGAGGGGTGCTTTCCTTGCCTCCCCAACCTAAGGAGCAGGTGAGTGACCCCAGAGACAGTTGGTTGTTCAGAAGGGCATCTGGGTCCGTTGATGGCACTTGGTTGTGTGGGTTGTGGGTACGTGAGTGCCCCTGGTGCAGCAGCTCTACATTAGAGAGGCTGGGAAGCCAGTCTTGTAGAGTTATTTGAAACAGGGAAGGTTATCTTTTTTTTTTTTTTCCGTCTAAAACACCTTTAACTGGGCAATACATCTGAGCTCTGTAAATCACTTAGATCACACACTGAAGGAATAGCAGGCTTGAAATAGTGATCTAAAAGCCTAGTTTTAAGAACTAAACATTGTCCTTGCTGCATGATGATCTCTGCCTCCTCTAATCCCAGCACTCTAGAGGCCGAGGCAGGAAGATCACATGTGGTAGGCCAGCTTAGGCAATTTAGCAAAACCCTGTCTACAAGGGATGGATGTATAACTCAGTGTGAACTGGGTTAATCTCTCAGTTCTGGAGGAAAATGTTTCATATTTCTCATAAGCTTTTTTTAAAAATTACTTTTAATAAGAAGTTACAATGTGACAGTTTCAAAACATGTTAGTACAGTTACTTTTTTTTTTTTTACATTACTAAGGATCAAACTTGGAATCTTGGGCTTGCCAGGCAGGTGCCTATGTCTCTGAGCTATCTCCCATCGTGCGCCACACCATAAGCTTATTGTTTGGTTGCAGGAAGCGTCATCACACAACTATTTTCCCCCCAAGCCTATATAGGCATGTCCCCAGCAGCCTATGGGGAGATTAGGGACTACACTGTTGAACAAACAAACCAAAACACAATTCCTAATTGTTAGTAGTTGATTGTACCAGATCTTGAGTGGACTTTTGTAGTTCGCTAAAGTTTTGTTTTGTTTGTGGGACTGGTTCGAACTCACGACTTTGCACTTACCAAGCAGGCACTTGTGCCACAGAGCTATCTACCCAACCCCTGTTTTGTTGAGATAGGGTCTTGTTGTGTAGTTCAGGTTGGCTTTGATCTCACTGTGTAGTCCAGTGAGCTGGGATCATAGTGTGTGCCACACCTGGCTTTTTTTTTCCTGTTTTTGAGGCAGGGTCTTGCTCTGCAGTTCAGGCTGCCCTTCAGCTCACTTTTGTAGACCAGGCTGGTCTCGAACTCCCACTGATCCTCCTGCCTCAGCCTCACAAGTGCAGGGATTACAAGCGGGTGCCACCACGTCCGGCCACACCTGGCTTTTTTATTTTACTTTTTTTTTTTTTTTTTTAATGTATTTGTTACAGGGACTCACTAAGCAGTTCAAACTGTAGTGATCCTCCTATTTTCAGCCTCCCTGGCACTGGAATTACAGGGGTGCACCACCATGCTGAGTCTTATTTTATATTTCTAATGGTAACAAAACTGTGATGATGAACTGAAGACAATAGCTTAGGTAGCTAAAGCTGAAATTGCTGAAATGGTGCCTATTAAAGATGGTAAAGGCACAAATTTATAAAGTATTCTTTTGTTTGTTTTGGTCTTTGAGGCAGAGTCTTACTATGCAGGTCAGGCTGGCCTTCAGGCAGATCTGACTTTGCAAATCCTCCAGAGTGCTGGAATTTCAGGCATACACGCCACACCCAACTTTAAAGTATTGATGAGCTGGGTGTGGTAGTGCATGCCTGTAATCCTAGCACTCTGGAGACCGAGACAGGATTGCTGAGAGTTTGAGGTTAACAAAAAAACTGGCCTGAAACATGTATCAAGACCTTGTCTCAAAAAATAAAATGTTCTTTAAAGTCGGGTGCAGTAACTTGGGCCTAAAATCCCAAGTAATCAGGAGGCCAAGGTAGGAGGATCACTTGAACCCTGGAGTTTGAAGCCAGCCTGGGCAATATAGTGAATGAGACCTATTTAGAGAAAAACAAAAGAAGTATGATACAGCATACCTATATTCCCAGTACCCTGGAAGACTGAGGCAGGAAGATTGCTGGTTGGAGCCCAGCCAGGACAACTTGGTGGCAAGACTCACCAGGTGTGATAATGCATGGGTGTAATCCCATCACTAAGGAGGAAGATAGGTACCAAGTTCTAGGCCACATCGGGAGACCCTGTCTCCAAAACACCAAAGTAGGCTGGACGTTGTGGCATGCCCTGTAATTTCAGCTGGAGGATCACTGCTTGTATGAGGCCACCCTCAGCTACATAGTTCAAAGCTAGCCTGAACTTCATAGCAGGATCCTGTCTAAAAGAAAGACAAAACTCTAAAATAAACATAAAAAAGGGCTGTGGGTGTAGTTTAGTATGAAGGCTCTGGGTTCAATCTGTAGTAACACTCCTTCCAATATATACCATATATGTATTTGTCAAGAAGTTCTGGTTAGGGCCAGGAGTATGACTCGGCGGCATAAGGCCAACCTGGCAAGTGCTAGGTCCTGGGTTCAAACTCTGGTACCACACACAAAGTTCTGGTTAGGAAGCTTAGGATGCTAACTTTGACATTTGCAGGGTTTAATTAGAACCTCTACCTAAAATCCTGAGCAGATTTTTTTCTACTTTCACTGTGGTAAGATGTATGTCAGCCAGAAACTGAGCCACTTTAGGTAGACGGTGGGTGGGGTTAAATACATTCATGATGCAGTGCTGTGCAATGGCTACCACCTCCCTTGCTGACACCTCATCTGGTAAAACCGAAGCTCTTGGCAGTAAACAGTGCCTTGCTTACCCTCCTGCAAGTCCCCAGCAACCACTGCTCTTCTGTCTCCAACATCTATCACTGTTTTCAAGACCTTTTTTTTTTTAATTTTAGTAAGGGTCTACAGGGTCTCACTATGTAAATCAGACTCGGTGATTCTCCTGTTCTCAGCCTCCCAAGAGCTGGGATTACAGGTGCTGTCACCAGGCCCAGTCTTAGGCACCCTCACCATGCCCCAGGGTCAGGGCCAGCACAGTACGCCGGAGGTCAAACCAAACACTTCGTCTGCCTAGGCACTTTAATCCGAGGTGTTTTAACCCGCTGAGCTCTTTGGCTGCCCCCTAACACAGGCTTTTTTATTTATTTTTAAAGTTTATGTTATAGCCCTGGGGGTGGGGCTGGTGCAGCATGTGGTGCCGGGATCCAGCCGGATCCAGCCACAGTTGCCTAGGCTTGCCTAAGCAGGTGCTTTAGACCACCGAGCTATCTTGCTGGCCCAAGACAGGCTCTTAGATAAACTTTTGTCCTCACTGTCTCAGCCTCCCAAGTGCTGGGATTACAGGCACAGCCAGTTTCAGTCTCTAGGCATATTTCAGTATTACAACAAGCCCAGCAAGATGCTGCACACCTAAAATCCCAGCTGCTTGAGAGGCTATGGCAGGACCTGGACACCTTAGAGGGACCCTGTTTCAAATGGATGATTTCAAAGGTCAGAGGATGTAGTTTGCTGTGAGACCTAGATTCAGTTTCCGGTGACTCTACTCCTTTCCCCATAAAGGCAGGATAGTGAGGAAGCACTGTGTAAAAAGTTACTGTTTCCTTTGACCCTAGGATTTTTATTTTATTTTATTTTTGGCAGAACCAGGGATTGAACTAAGGCCCTTGCACTTATTCTACTGAGCTATCTCCACAGCCCCTTATCCTAGGAT
>PVKN010019215.1:0-16464 GCA_004027915.1 Capromys pilorides | reverse complement strand
TTTTTTTAATTCAGATGCTATCTCTGATCTGAGTTGCTCTATACATTTCTGTACTTGTCTGTCTACCACAGATGCTGCCGATTCAGAGGTTTCCACTGTATGATTCCCGTTTTCTTCCATGGTAGTGTCTCCTGTATTAGTTACAGGTGGGCTTGGGATCTGAGATTGCATCTTAGTCCTTGTCTTTATCGTTTTGTATAGCAGTAATCTCTGCACTTTGGCAAAGTTGTGCCGTCAGCACCTAAGGGAGTTAAGGTCCTGATCCACCAAGCTTGTTCCACTCCAGCCGTGCCTGGCTGCTGGTTGAAGCTCAGGCGGCTGGCTGCCCGAGTCCCAGTGGATCGGGGCTGTGGGTGGAGTCAGAGCTCCAAGGAATGGACTCTGGGCTGGGAGTGTCTTTACCTCGTTGCTTCGCCGCTGGTCCCAATGGCAGGTGGAGTTCGGAGGATGGGCCGGACTGGGGGCCGGAGCCTCTTTACCTGGTCGCAGCGTGGCCAGTCCCAATGGCACCAATGGCTTATTGAGCCTTCCAAGGAATTAAAAGGCACACTCCACTTTGAAAATCTTTACCTTAAAATTTTACAAGTAAATGCAATGATAACTTTCACAATGGCACAGCCTTACTCTGTTGGTGCATGTTCACAGAAATTCACTGAAAACCATAAAAGTCTTACTGCGAAACTTAAGAAGTCAACAGTGAGTCAGAATCCATTGCATAGCTTTTTCCATAATGGAAGGCTCAAGCCTCTGTGAAGACACCAATGTGCAACATAACAACCATTGTTGAATTCCTATCATCTTGTTTGTTGAAATTCTGTATCACTTCTAATATTTTAGCTATTGTTTTTGTATTCACCTTAAAATTTAAAAAAAACATAATGAAAGACTCAGAGAGCCTAGTATCAAAGGATCAATAAACCATGAAAAGTAATTATTCATAACAAGATAGGAAGGAGATCAATAATTTATCATGTATGAATCATAGAAGATTAGAGGAGCAGATAATAGCTCAGTAGAATAAGTGCTTGCCTAGCAAGCACAAGGGCCTGAGTTCAATCCCCGGTTTTGAAAGCAAACAAACTATAGATAGATAGATAGATAGATAGATAGATAGATAGATAGATAGATAATTATAATTGCAGAGATACCTGGTGTTCAAAGAAGAAGTAAGGAATTTCTTGGGATGGCATAGGAAAATAGCACTGTTTTCTTGAAAATATGGTCATGGGGTTTTTCTCCCAGACTTTCTGTCATTTCATTCAAACAGTTATTTTGGAATTGACAGAACAAAACACACTTTTGTGTTGGCTCATTAAATACCTTTTTTGTTTTATTTTGTTTTGTTTTGCTTTTGTGTTTGTACCAAGAATCAAAATTGAGACCTTGTGCTTGCTTGACAAGCTCTGCGCTGCTGAGCTCTATTCCCAGCCTGGTTCACCAAATGTTACTCACATGGTAAAAGTTAGTGAGCATCAACACCAGTTGTAGCAATGCTCCAAATAGATATAAGTCCAGTCTCTCTGCTTCACTTGTAGCCTGATGGTTCTGGCTAGGTACATAACTTTCTGGACATCAGCTTTCTCATCAAAGAACTGTTGCAAAGGCAAAATCAAATCCTGTATTTTAAAACACCAGTAACATACCACCATTCAGGACACAGAAACAACACTCCTCTCCCTTCGCTCCTCTTTCTTTCTATCTTTAGTAAAGCAAGTCAGTGTGTGATCCTTTTACCTGGGATTCACTTCTGTGGATACACTCTTGAGACCAGAAGGGTAAGAGAAATGAATCAGACACACAAGCTTAAGCATCAGTTGTTTGAGAAACCCAGAGTACAAATATAATCAGAAATAGAGAGTTAGACAATAGGAAATAGGGAACTAGATCTTGTGCAAAGGGGAAGAGGAGCAAGATATGGAAGGAGGGGGAGAAGGAAAGGAAAGGGAAAAGAAAAAGCAATCAAGATGTGTGCTACATGTGTACCAACTCTTGTACTAATAAAAATTAAAAATAGAACTATAAGTGGATTGAACATGACATTGTTTAATCAAAGAAATGCAAGTGAACTGAAAGAACAGATCACGGGCATTGTTTTTTTCCAAACTAAAATCGTGCAGCTCAAACCCAGCTCCACCTATGTGTATGGACACAAGGATGAGGGACTGGCAGGCAGGCAGGCAGTAGGAAACTTAGGAAACCAGAATCTCAAATGAATCTTTCCTCCTGTAGATTTTGGGTATAGAGCATCTTGTTCCAGTGAAGGAAGATATGTCTTTTAAGGAGGGAGTGCTGGAAACTACTCTCCAATGGGAATGGCAAAGTGGTACATGTGACACAGGACCAGTGTAATTCTCCAGAGTTCCCATAGAAAATGGTCCTGACACATCAGCAGAAAGCTTATCTCTCAGGCAGCCTGCCGTGGAATTATTTTTTAATCATCTTTGTATTAATTATGATTTCTGGGTTTTCTCTTTCTGAGTTTTATTGAAGTCTATTTTATATATCATTAAATTATATTTAATATAACATATATTTAATATATTTTATATATCATTAAATTGGCCCATGCAAGTGCACAATTCAATGATTTTTAGCAACTTTCCTCTTCTACCTTAACCATACATCATTTTTAGAGCCTTCTTCTCCACAGTGAGTTTCTCCCTGCCAACCTGTGCCTGCTCTCCATTCCTCTGCCCAGGCCTCTGCAGGCAGGACTCCATCCCAAGGCGGCAAGCATGCCTATTCTAGACTCTTCCTGCCCAGTATGCTTTAGGTCAACCCTGTGCCCCACAAGTCTCATGCCTTCATAGGAGCAGTCTTTGGAAGTGTTCGGGATGCTATACTCATTAGACTATGGCCCATGGATGAGTCAGTAGTTGAATTTGTCCTTAGGGGCCAGGGCCTAGAGGACGCGGGTCCCTGGTACTTGACCTGGGGGCCTTGGGTTGTGCACAGCCCCCCTTCTTTTCTGGCTAACATGAGGTGAGCACCTTTCCTCACCCATCCCTCTCCACCCCCACTGTCTGCCTCAAAGCAAGCTCGGGGAACCATAATCTAAAATGAGCCTTTCCTACTGTAAGTTTTTGGGTACAGGGCACTTTGTCCCAGTGAAGTGAGAGTGGCTAACATAGTGCCAGGGAAATCATGTGGCCTATGGTGGCTTTTGTCTGGCTTTTCTTGGTACAATGGTTTTTGTGGTGGATGCAGCCAGTGTGAGTGGGTCATTCTTTTTCACCATGGAATAATATTTCAACAGATTCTGTTACAAATTTTTTAAACATGATATTCATTTATTTATTATAAAAACGGAAGAGAAACACATTTCAAATGAAGAGTAGGATTCCAACTGAGAGCATTGTTCTCTGTATGTCACACCTTAACGTGGCTGATTATCCCCTTCTAATAGCATGTCAAGTGTTGGCTTCCTCACTTTAAATAATTTACATCATCTCCAAGTAGACTATTCAAACACACAATGATGAAAATACAAAAGCAGTACCCCGGTTGGGGAAAAAAGCTAGGCATCCATTTAGAGAGTGCTGTGACACAAATATGTATTAAGTAATAGAATGTAGGTAAAAATTATCATCATTATGTTAAGATGAGGCATAGGAATCTGAAGCTAAGCAAAAGATTCATTACTTTCAATATTTGAAATTAAATGAATTCAGTATCTCATAGTTTTGTTGATTTCATCTTTTTTAATATTGTAATGTCAAGTCACATATTTACACATTGTCCTTGCTCCCCACAATACAGCTACACTCTCAAAATCTCCACCTGGATCCATTTAATTTCATAATGGGTTTCTTTAGAAGTTGAGTTGTGGAATGTCATAAAATGTTCTGGGAAAGCATACGGCAGTGGACTCAAAAATTAAAACAAAAGCTCCTAGTACACATGCTACATAAAAATGGGTCATATAAAGTGTATTAACAAAACAAATTAAACCAGCTTGAGAAACACGGTGCACATGAAATTTCTGGAGTAGCCTGAATGTCCTTTGCGGTTCGAGATTTCAGCTCATTTTTCTCTCACATAACATTTGCCTTTCTATCTTTTCCTAACTTCTAAATTGGGAAAATGTTATCTTCTTTATTCTGGGGTAGGACAAGTCTCTACAGATATAATGCAGATTTCAAGACTCAAGCATCTCCATTGAGGGTGTAAAATGGGACAATAGGACAATTGGTGGTGACAAAACAATAATAATCAAGTTACTGGAATACCCTCAAAAAATGGGAGTTACCATTATGTATCATCTTGCACTGCAGATTTGGGGGGGTTCAGTAGAATTATAATAAGGTTACAAAATGTAGCTTCAATCCTTGTTTCCACTTGACAGGTGAAGAAACTGAAAGGAAAGAGTAATTTAACCTAAATCACTCACTACGACATGTCAGAGCCAAGACCTAACTCTAGCTCTATTTGATCTTCCAGTTCATCTTCTTCTGCTAAACTGTCTCTTACAATGGCACAGAAAGGATCAAGGCCACTATCTCTTACCTGGTAGTCATATTGACAAGTCACATGACTTCCAAGAACTCAACACATTTTTCAAAAGGATGAGAGGTTAATTCTACATCAGCTATGTTTCCCTACTTTCCTCAGACTGCTACATGGCTAGGGTGAAGGGAAAATACATGCAGTTTGCTTGCTCAGATGGAAAGAGGAACTACCTGTGAGGAAATAGCAATGCTGAGGCATGGAGTAAGGTGGGGGACCAGAAGCAAACAGGGCTTGGGGCTACTGAAGAGTCCCAGAAGGTCCCAGTACTAGCCACTGCTAAAATGAGCTCGAAAATTTCTTTTCCATCTCTGAGATACCATTGATGCTGTTCATGAGAAAATCGTGTGTGTGTGCATGTGTTCATGCTTGTGTGTGTGTGTGTGTGTGTGTGTGTGTGTGTGTGTGTGTGTGTGTGTTTCTCTTTGTCAGGGCCACATAATTCAGAACACAGGCATTTTTTCTTTTTAGTAACCATGAAAGATTAAAGAAAATAGACAATAGAGCTTTTAAAGAATGTTTTCATAAGTTCTTCCGCAGACATTCAATAAATAAGTTTCACAGTATGTTATCAGTGTGAGTTTGGAGAAAGAAAGGTCAAAATATAAAGCTTTGATATCTTTATCTTTTACAAAAGCTATTCCTGAAGGAGCTATATGTAAAAAGAAAAGCATATACTCACTCCTTTGCTATACTCATTCCAAGAAATGGGTTCCACCTCATAGCTATTCTTCACTGCAAGAGGTTTGTGTTATTATCTTTGAGTATTGTTTTTTGATGTTATCAGTATAGTGTGTCATTATCAGAAAGCTGGCTTATTTCTGGAAGGTGTTATAGATATTATTAGATGCTGTAGAAATAAAGGACTTAAGTTCAATCCCTATCACAGCAAATAAACTAAAGCACAAGTTCAAATTTAAAGACACTCTATTCCAGTGTCAGGTATGTAATTGGGAATGAAAAGACTATGGTAAGCCAGATGGCTCATAAAAAGGATGTTGCCATCAATTCACTGCAAAGCCAATTGCTGCTTCCACCTTTTTGGAAAGTTTTGGATCCAAACCCAGAGGATAACAGAGGCTGAAAGGAGAAAATGCAACAACTGGAAAGTTACTTAATTCCTGGAGATGATTTTTGAGATGTGGGGAAATTTTGCTACTTGGTTTATTCCTTATAAGCAAAATGGAACACTTCTGAGTTCCAGCAATCAGGCATGTGATGCTAGTAGAGACACCATCTTGAAAAATGACCCTGACAGCCCTCTGTGAGTTGGTTTGGGAGTAGGAAACCAGTCCTGAGGCCTCGCGGTCATCTACAGCAAAGTCACATGGCCTGGAATTTGCATATTAATTTCTAGACAGATGAGAAGCTGATGCAGCTGATGAAACCAGAATGAAGTTAAAGATTTTTTTAAAAATGTGGCTTGAGAAAAATGGCTCTGCTGGTAAAATGGAAACATAAGGAAAGGAGAGCATCGCAAAGGGAAGGGGTTCAGTTCCTTCAGCACTTGCTGACTTCTTGCACGTGGGTGGAGACTCTGAAAAAACAGGGGAGTGAATGGTACACAGCTGACCTGCTGGTGTCCCAGGGCCCGACCCTTACCCTTGGGCTGTGCTGGTAGATTACACTTCAGATGTTCTCAGCTCAAGATATTGGTAGAAACCTTCCCAATGTAGAAACTCCAGCCCCATGCTGACTTGCCCTCTCATTTATCTCCTATATGCCATCATTCAATATATTTGGACTGCAAGTCACCCTGAAGTTCTGTTTCAAAGAGTGCCTGGGGCTCAAAATCTATGCAAGCTTTGGCTACAGATTTTCTCTGTCTGAAAGGCAGCCCTCAAGATCCACAGAGGTGCATCTAGATGTGCACATTCCTTTGTACAAAACCATGGAAGCCAAGCTTGGGTACGAATGAGGGCACGGGAGGTAAACTAAGCAAGCATACTTCAGAATGTCGCGCTAAAATGCCCTAGTAAGTGCACTGCAGGAAGTGACCCTTGCCTTGCAGGGATTGACCAGCTCTGCCCGGCTTATCCCAGGACAAGCTTAGACAAAGTTGCCTACGCGGGTCTTTGTTATTACTTAAAGCCAAGATGCAGTGCTGTTTCCTTTTGTACAAAACACACATACACAAAAATATGAAAAGATTTAGAGATTCTTCCCTGTGTGGCATGGGAAAGAACTATCACTTGCTTATCATATACTATATGTCAAGCACTGCCCAACTTTCCTTTACCTTGATGACCCTGTTTTGGAATCTATCCCAGGAATGGAGATAAAAGGATTAATTGTTAGAAACCTAGGTCATTCCAGAAAACCTGGGCCATATGGCATGTACCTGCAGCTTCCTCATTTTCTCCTTACAGAACCTAGTAGTCTGTTTGATGTTGGTCTCCAGTGAGACACAGTGTGACAACGTTTCCCTCACTGCTGCCGGATGGATGTCTGTCTGGGAAAGGAGGTGGAGGGTGGGCTAGGTGCACAGGGACCCCCTCACCAAAGTCTTTGATCTTCCCAGCTCCTCCTGGGATGCCTCACCTTTTGATGTTGGGAAGCAGTTAATTACTAGTTGAAATTGAATTGAGGGACCAGGAAATTGTTCGAAGGCTGTGTTCCCAAAGAGTGGGAAGGCCTGTACTTTGATCTCAGGAACTTTAGCACAACTTTCTAGAGTATGTCAGGCAAAGGAGAAAGGCTCAGTCTGCACTGCTCCCTTCTACCATAGCCACACTGCCTTGGATCATCTTGTTCCACCCTTTCTGATTCAATGGGCCACTTCTAGCTCTGGAGTCCTAGTGGACTCAGTAGGTCCTGAAATGTGGACTTTTAGGATTAAATTGTTAAACATATTTCATACCAGAAAGAACATGCTGATTATGCAACTTGAAAATTCGTCCCTTAGATCTTAATTTGCAACACCCAGCCCTCTTAGCAACTCCCATTTACCACTACTATGGTAAATACCTCCTGCAAACCCACCTTAGTTTGTGAGACAGAATATGAAATTAATGGGGTTGGAGTCAAGCTTCCTGCCGTTTCCTTTGTTTATGCACGTTAACATACCCCAAGCTGACCTGAAAGGTTAAAAAATTCTCAGGGGTTTGATGGGCAGGCAGTGCCAGAAAACTTGGCTCTCTTTTCTCTTCCAACAAGGCAACACAGCCTGGCATCTTGCCTCGTTATGCAGTGTCCCTATTGTTTCCCTCATCTGAGGCCCTCACATCGTGACCATGCCACAGTGCTGACAAAGAGATAATTTTCATTGCTCAGAAACATACACACACACACACACACACACACACACACACACACACACACAGGGAAATCTTCTGAGAATGTGTTTTGTTTATATGTCACAACCTGTAATGGTATTTTCATTTTAATTGCATGTGAGAAACATTTTCAAAGGTGGTATAACATGAATGTTCTTTTGCAAAACACAGTCAGAAGACATATGAGTGTGTTTTAGAGGAGACTGCTGGTTACACAGGCTGTCATGGTGTACCTTCAGGGTGCTAGCGGTGTATTAAGTATCTATGTAAATGTAATCTATTTGAGCCTCTTGTATATGAATCCCTCTCCCTTCTAAAAGTGGTAGATTTGTATCGGAGTATCTCAGGCAAGAAAGCACCGCTCCATGTTTCAAAGTGAAAATATGTTTTCTTATGCATGGACATTTTCTAGTTTTTCAAATAGAATTTGAACCATATAGAGAAAACATACCCAGAAACTCTGGAATTAGTTACTGAAAAGAATGGTGGATAGGTTGTAGTATAGAAGTATTTGCAATTTTCTGATTTCACATTTTGGGGAGTTGTCCCATCTTTCGGTTTTTAAACTTCCTAAAATCTTAAGTAAAAATGTCAGTTCCCAAGTTCAGAAAAATGAAGCCCGAGAGTCTTTTTCCATAAAGGAAATCATGGTCCCTCAGTCTCTGTATCTATAATCTTTGGAAGGAAGCAAGTTTCTTAGCTGAAAGAATTTCCACATTGCTTTGACTTTCCTTGCTGGGGTCCCTTCCCCATTTAGCAGACTTTGTTCTATATGCATAATTGGGAATTAATTTTCTAATTAGCTTCTTCACATTTATGAAGTTGTTTGATGGTGTGTCTGTTCTTACAACACGGCCTAAAGGCTCAAGTAGAGGTAATAATTCTTTTCTGGCTTTGCCCCTAATTCAACTAAGGTTCCTAGGAAACATATTTAACTTTTATGAGATCTGGGTAATAGATCTTTAATGCTGATCTACCTTTGAAAGGTTGTTAGGAGAGTGCTCGCTAAGGCTTTGAGACTCGTTAGGATGCACTTGATTTTATTTGCAATTGTTGTTCTAGCAAAATGAAACCATTTCTTTTGCAATGTGAAGGGTGTTTAGGAAAACAGGAGCCTCGGCAACTGCAAAAAGTAAAACCAGATGATGCGTGTAGGCAAAACAACGGTGACTGAGAGGCAGACATTACCTAGCAAAGGAGGGAGCTCATAGGTTTGTTATGAGCATGCGAATGGGGTGGATAAAGCACAGGGTGTAGACGGCTTCAGGAGACTCTGGGGCTGCCATGATAGTGCCGTAAGTAGAGATCAGATCTAGGATGGAACCACAGGCAAGTAATACAAATGAAACCATCTACACAGTTATTTTGTTTAAGTTTAGTAAAAAAATCCCAAGATAAAACTGTTAGATTTAGAAGTAAAAACTGAATCCTTACATAATTTTTGCATATTGCTTATCACATTAGTTATTGCTATGAGTATAAAACAGTATAAACTGTTGACAAGGATCATGAGAAGAAAGAAAGAAAAAAAAAAAAGATGTGTTCTCCACAGCAACTTTCAAATAAGAACCTCTTCTCATAGCATCTCCCACTGTGCAATAATTTCCTCCTTTGAGCTTCAGCACATAAATCAAGGCTGGGCAAAGATTATAAGGATGTAGTATAAAACTGTGTATCGCACAAATAATGGTAAACTAATCTCAACCTCATTGTTGTTTGAATCCTCTCCTGTCTTAGTCCTTATCATCCAAATAAATTTGTAGGTTGCTGTACCCACATAGTGTAATCCCTACCATAAAAGTTCCAGATTTACAGATGTCATGTGGAACTCAAGACTGCACTAGGCATCACTGTAGTTAAAGGCCATATGATACAGTGGAAAACAATCTCTCTGCCCCATAGAACTTAGTGTCTGTGTTGATCTCTGACTGGAAGTCCCTATGTGATGTTGGATGCACTGTCTAATCTCTTTATTACAATATAGGTCAAAGGAGTTCCTTCTGATGGGAAAACACATACTGTCTAAGTTTTCATCCACTATGTGCATTACTCAAGGAAGTTTGGTCAAGCCAGCTCATGTGTTAGCCCACAAAGAGAGAATATAACACAGTGGTTAAAACTACAAGATAAAGTTGTTTATTGGGTTCTCATCTTTGCCACTGTTTTTTCCAGTTACTTTATTATCTCATTCTCAATTTCTGTACCTGTAACTTGGATTAAAATCCTTTGTTAAGAATTCCTTTGGTATTTCTCCCTTGTTTTCCTGTTGCTTCTTAATCATAAGGTTTTATGTTGCCTGAGATGAAGAAGACATTGAAAAGAAAGACCAAGCTGAGAATGAATCTCTAGGACTAGAAAGTTTTATTCATAAAACTTCTCTCACTAGCATCCAAAGTCATCCTTATAAAATGTAAATTAAATCACATGAGTCCTTTGTTTAGAAGCATGTAATCCTTTTTCAGCATATTGTATTTAGAATAAGTCCAAACTCTATCATAATTACCAGTAATTCTTGGCTTTAGATTTCTTTCTTCTTTTCTCTCCCTATCCTCCTCTGCTGATGTACACTCTTCTTTGTTTTCTGCATTGACAAAGAGAAATCTTTTATGACAAAGAGAAATCTTTTATGCCAAATGTGTGTTTTCCATACTTGCATTTCTAGCAGGTAGTGGAAAATATTTTCCCTGAACTCCTGAGTAGACAATTTCATACAATGTTTCTAATGCACCTGCATTATTTTAAATTTATTTATTTGCTTATTTATCTACTTATTTGGTACAGGGTCTCACTACACAGTTCAGACTCATAGTGATCCTCCTGTCTCAGACTCCTCATGGCTGAGATTATAGGCATGCCCAGTTTCAGTGGCTGGCACTGCACCTAGGGCCAGCTTGACATGTGATACTGGGGGTTGAATCTGGGTTCTTGCGCTTGTTGGGCAGGCACTTAGAACTCTGAGCTATCTCCCCAGCCTGTAGCTGCATTTTGCTAGTGACATGTCCAAAGAGCTCAGATATGGCATTTCTCATTAGTTGCATTATGTTGATAGCACTGAAAAAGTTTTCAGATGTTAGATCAGTTTAGATTTTGGGTTTTTGCATCAAGGACGCTCAGCCTATATTTTTCATGAAATGTTTATTGATAGCACTGATTCACTATCGTTTCTCTCTGCCATCAACCATCTTGTATCATGGCTATGGTATGTATGCTACATGCACAGACTTATTTTGCAGTGTTTTGTGAGTTGCTTTTCAGCCCTCCCAAACTAGATTATTCCCTTTTAAGGCCCTTGGTTAGCGTAGCAGAGAGGATCTAGACTACAGTAAAGCATGTTAAGTGCCCTCAACATTTAAGGAAATATTCCCTTTCAGGTGCCAACTCTCTGCTTGCACCATCTGGGAAATATGTATTTCCTTAAATTTTGCTCCCTGCATTTCTTACTCTCATTTACTACCTCCCTGTCTGGTCCTAGCAGCAGAGTGAGAACTTAGAAAGTTGCTATAAATTCAAGAGAATTCCACCCTTTTCATGTGAGTGAAAACTACTCAGCACTGTCTTCTCACTGGAATTATGAATCCACATTCTGTTTACCTGCAGAATCTTCATTTAGAAGTCATCATCAACACAGAATGAATTCATGAAAGATTTGTTACTGACATGACTCTACAAATCTCTAAATCATATTTCCCAACAGAGAGAAAGCAATAACCCTTGTGTGTTCATCAGCTATTTGTCACTGTGATCAAATCCCTCACATAAACAGCTTAAAGCAGGAAAGATTTACTTTGGCTTAGGGTTTCAGAGGCTTGTCAATGGCTTGCTGGCCCCAAAGAAGAGTGTGGTGTGAGAATGTAACTTGTGTCATGGCAGTCGAGAGTCAGAATGCAGAAAGAGAGCCAGAAAAAGGGAGCTAGGGATAGATACTCCATTCAAAGATATGTTCCCAGTGGCCTCTTTCTTCCAACTAGACCCCATCTCCTAGCCCCCCATGTAGCTAATAAACTCATTAATGCATTAGCCTATTAGTGAGGTTAGAACTCTCACTATCCAGCCACATCTCTGGGCTCCACCTCTGAGCATTGCGGCACTGGGGATCAAGCCCTGAGTATAGGAGTCTTTAAGGGACAGTTGACATTTAAGCTATCGTAATTGCATTAAGGTGCTATCTAGAAGAAGCAGGAAGTGGAGTAAGTGACTCAGTTTTTACTCACTTATTCATATATGCATAGATCGCTGTCTGTTGTGAATCCTGAATCACACAACTCATTATCTAGGTCAATCTAGACAGCCATGTTGTCAGCACAGATGTGCTCCTTTTGCATTAGAATTCTCAGTGGTAAAGTTGTTTCCAAGCTGGCACCTATTATTAATAAAAGTGTTAAATAAATAAATTATGGGAACAATTAAAGTAATGCAGCCCACAGCAGAAGTGCATTGGATTATAAACTTTATATCTTCATTTCATATGCTATTTTGTTTGCCATTTAACAACTATTATAGATTAAGTTACTTTGGGAGTATACCAGAATTGATTCACTGGTTGTAAGAAAAACAAACCCATGCCAAATTTTAAAAAAAAATTTTTTCAAGAAGAATGTCAGAATCACATAAATGAAATAGATATTTTTAAAGCATTGAAACAGGCTAGAAGTGAAACAGCTCCAAAGAACGTGGTTACAAGAATCTATGTGTAGTCGCTTAAAGGCGCAGATAGGGCAAATCTGCACCAGTAGTTTTTACTTACATGGTTCCACTCAATTTTTATTTTGCATTGTTCTACTCAAGACCAATTTGTAGAACATAAGTTCACTTCTGGTTGTGATCATTAGCCAAGCTGTTTACAGAAAGTAAGGATGGCACCTTGATTAAAAGTCCTACCAACACTATACACAAATAGCAGATGTCCATTTCTCAGGTGCAGTTGGAATCTGAAACAGTTACTGTGCTATTTTACACATATTCTGGGCCAAATGCCAATTCACGTTAACATGAGCAAAATCACTTCATCATGAGGCTTTGCTGTAACAGCCATATCACATTTGCTCAAATTTTGGAAGGATCAAGCTTCAAAGTGTTTGTAGATCTGTAGGTAGATGTGCTAGAGATAAAATAATTCGGTCTTGCTTATTTTAGCTCAACTATTGGCTAATGAAAACATATGGTGTCATCTATCAGAAAATTGGACTGATCTAACTCTGGGTTGTACTGGAATGGCTTTGCCAATAGATGTAGAGAACGAATATACCCAAGATAGAGCATGAAAACTGCATATCCTGTACTAAACTAGGCATTTTTTCCTTTTATAGATCCTTAGAAAATTGCTTGTGAAGTGAAGAAGTTCTAGTGATAGCACGACTTTAGTACTAAATTGAGTAGGGTCTCTAAGCAGTGATGGAGAGCTCAGCGATGTGGGCTGGAGCCTGTAGAAGATTGTTTGGTCTGGATTTAATAGGACCAAGTAGTCTAAAACTAATGATGGATCAATTTTTTTTTCTAGTTTGCTTTAATTGTACACCAGATGCTCTCTTGAAGTCGAGGGAAGTCTAATAGGTTCCTTTGACCCCAGGCCAAGTACAACAAAGAAAGAGGAAAATGAATAAAAAGTGGGTGCCAGGGCCTAGCATTCTGCTGTAGCCCAGTGCTGCTCCCAAGAGAATAGGAGATCCACCACTAGTAGCAGGTGTTCACCTCAAGAGTTTGGTAGTCAGACCTATGATACATTGTTTCATCCAAAGTGTCATTTTTTCTGAAACACAAAACTAACATTTGAAGCTAGTTGTACCACCAAGATGCATATGAACTCTGGAAGAATGGGGTTTATGGTCATGTATGAAATAATTCTTGTTTTCACTTTCTTCATTCGTTCCATAGAATAGGCAGAGTACTTTGCTAGGTTCCAGAATAAATGCAGCATTGTGACATTTGATGAAGGTTGACTTAGACTTTGGCTAAGTGGAGATGCTGAAACTTACAGAAGAATAGCTCTTCAAAAGCTAGATGTTGGGATAAGTTATTCATCTATTTTAATTCCTTAATAGATACCCGCTATAGAAAGTTGAACAAAAATAAAATAGTATTCTTGAATAAGGTCTATTTAGATCTTGCTATTAAGAGCAGCTTTAAATTGCTAACCCAAGTCAGGACTCTCTTATTATTCTCTGTAAGAGAATCTATTGTTTAACAGTACAGCATATCTAATTATTTTTTTCAGTGAGATTGCATGGATTTTTAAATGTTCTTTGTCTCTCATTAAACCTTTACTTAAGAGGAAGCACCAAATATTTCCTCCTCTGCCGTGTAAACTGAGCATGCCTCCATGTCACAAAGGGAATGTTCTGTTCATCCACACTGCTTGGGATCAGGTGTGGTTTGTTTCCCATGGTTCAGTTGGTGAGGTGTGGCCCTCAGCTTGAGAACATGGTGGTGTAGAGCATTTAGGATGTGAGTCCTGCTGAGGGCTTTGCACGTCTTGGAGCATATGGTCTCAGGAAGTACAGTGCGACGCTCTGCCTCTAGCTTCTTATTAGGAGCTGTGAGCTCCCACTCTTGCATGTACTGCCATCCTTGCAGCTGCAGCAGAGACACAGCCCGAGAAGGGAACCCTAGAAAGAGCCTGATTCACACTCCTTGGCCTTTCAACCTCCAAAGTTGTGAGAAAAGTAATCATCTTTTCCTTATAAAGTTAGCTCGCCTTGTGTATTTTGATTCAGTAACACAACACAGATAGATATATACACTGAACTTGTAAAAAAGCGTGAGAGCATACATCCTATTTTCAACCTGGCATCCAATACAAAGATCTTCAGGTGAGGAAAGACACTAATATAGCTGGGACATGGTGAACAAGAGCATAAGAGAGAAAGGGAAAAATAAAGTGCATAGGGACACATGAAAGATCAAGACACACATGGTCCACAGAAAGAAATTAACTGTGATGGGAAGTTTTAGGGGAGTATCAGGTATGCTGAATAGTATATACTTATTGTGACATCATTATGTTTTGGTATTTTAATAATGAAGAATGAATATAATAAATTTAGATCAGTAGAAGACAAACATTTTCAAAAACAGGATGAAATAGTAACTATTTTAGGCTCAGTGGTCTTTAACAAAAAATCATCTATCACAATTACTCAGTTCTCTCATTGCAGGGTAAAAGTAGACATAGACAATACTGATGCAAGAATTGATGGCTGTATTTATTCCAAGGAATCTTCCTTTAGAAAACAAAATCTGGTAATAAGCCAGATTTGGCTCAGGGCTTTCCTTTGCCAGCCTCTGATCTAGCAACATACACATTTCTATCACTAGACATCCAGATCCAGGAGATTGCAGCTTCCTCCAGATACGCTGAACTTGAACAGAGGCTCAAGAGATTTCACTGAACATGTTGCTCCACTGAAATTGTGTGCATGCTTATCTTAGACCTTTGTGCTGCTATGAAATAATATCTGAGACTGGGAAATTTATAAAGGACAGAGCTTTATTGCTCATGGTTGTGGAGGCAGGGAAGTCTGAGATCAAGGCGTCTGCACTCCGAGTCTGGTGAGCGTTTCGAAGTTGGAAGGACAAAAAAGACTGAAGATTGTGGGAAGCCTGTATTATAAAGGCCTTTATCTCATTTGCAAGGGCTCCCTTTTTGTGATGTAATGACCTCCTAAAGACCATACCCCTTAATGTTATCACATTGATGATCAAGTCTCATTCAACACATGAGTTTTGGGTAACATTCAGACCAGAGCCATGCTAAAGGTAAGACTAATTGGAAACCAGTCCATTCCCCTTAGACTATTTCTAATGTACTGAAAATTGCAGATAATTGACTAGGATAGCACATAGCGTAATTTCCCAGGCTTGCAGAATGAGGGCTCCAGATGTTTGGTATTCATTTAAGAGCAAGAATCAAGTTACAAGAACTAGACAACAAATTAGAATGGATTAGCCTATAAGAAATAGCATACTGTCAGTAGCAGGGATAGAAAACTCTGAGTAGACAAAGCTGAGCACATCAACCCTCCCTCTGCGTTCTCTAGTTTTAATTATTGATGCTAAAAATACATTTTCCTTAATTGTTTTGTGAAAATAAGTTAAATAAAGAATAAAACTGTTCCATCCATGCACAAGCAAACATTACACTCTTTTCACATAAACACTAGGATGATTCCTCAGTGTTCCTATTCATATTTGGTTGTAAAATAACACCCACAGAATGTATTTCCAACCACAAAATACTGTGACAGTAAGCAGACAGCACAAGAGAGCCTGTTATGGTTTATAGATTGCAGTGATTATATTGTGGAGCAGTGGATGCATTTGTTGGTGTTCATTCTATTTCACATTTGCATTTAAATTCTTGTGGAACAAAGATAAGATAAAAGGGGAAAATAAATGATGTTTATTTGTTGTTGTATTGACTCCTATTATAAGTATTGCTTTAAAGGAGGGTAAAGCTTTGCAAGGAAGCATTCCACATGTTCTTTATAAAATATCAGATACACATTCAATCCTCAACTAGAAATATGCAAGAAAATGTATCCCTGGGGCTTTAATAAAATCATAAATCAATAAAGAATAACCCAATATGTGGTTGAGTACAAAGGGCAAATGAAATACTCAATACTCTCTTTCACATACTTATCCACATTTTATTGATATATAAGAAATGTAGAGCTGTATTTGAGTT
>PVKN010019214.1:0-16470 GCA_004027915.1 Capromys pilorides | reverse complement strand
TTATGACTCCAACTTAGAGGCCAGAATGTTGTGTATCATGTGTACAAATCTGGAATCAATTCAGAGTATTCACGTAGTATTTGAATAGGTGAATATATACAAGCATATTGGCTAAGAAAAAGTTTCCATGATAGTAAAGAATTACTAAGAATAAAACAACACAAATACTGGATTTGCAAATATATGACCAGAGCTTCTAACATTTTGGGGATAGGATATCACACAAAGTTCTAGTATGTCGTGTACATGGATAGTGTCCATGATGCTTACTGGTGGCCAGGTGTCACTTGTGGGACTGAGCTACTGCTATTTCCTTGATATCCACCCTATAGACCCAGACAGAATCATGACCCATAGGGTACAGGAGAGGTCCATTTGTAGAATATGCTGTGTCTTATTTACTTTTACTCATTGCTGGGACAAATATCCAACACTCAACATGAAGGAAGGAAAGGTTTATTTAGCTCACAGTTGCTGGAGGTTTTAGTCCATATCCGGCTGGCCCAAGGCTGAGTGGAACAGGGCAGAGAGCATCCAGTTCATGGTGGGAGAACAGCAACAAAAGCGCCTGAGACAACCGACCAACCAGGGCTCGGAGAGCAACAGCCTGAGGCTGTCTCTCTGTCTCTCTTTATATTACATTCAGGCTCTCCCCCTTAGCCTATCCACCTTAGGCTGCACCCATAATCCCAGAAGTCCCATCAGTACTAAAACACATAATCCCAGTGGATCATGAGTCAAGTCTCAAACTCTAGAAGTTCCCACCCCATGATTGCTTGAGGCTTTGGGGGAACAACTAGATATAAATATAACATGTTGATGGACATATCCTGCTGTTGTATATAAAAAAATAGTTGAGAGACTACTTTTGTATGCCTCTTTTTCTCCTGTGTTTAATTATCTGCCCTATTTTGTGGGTTCTTTCCATTCTTCTTCATGGAGTTGTGGTCATTTGGATCCTTCTCTAGAATATCTTTTAGTAAACTATGCAAGGTTGGCTTTATCATCATGAAATTCTTTAGTTGTTCTTTGTCCAGGAAGTATTTCACTTCTCCATTGAATTTGAAAGAGAGTTTTGCAGGGTATAGCAGTTTGGGCTGGAATTTGTTTTCTTGCAAGACTTCAAGTACTTTGCTCCATGCTCTTCTTGACTTGATGGTTTGTAAAGACAAATCTGCTGTTATTCTGATGGGTTTTCCTTTAAATGTGATCTGTTTCTTTTCTCAAGTGGCTTTTAGTACACTGTTCCTGTGCTGAATTTCTCGGATCTTGATTATTATATGTCTGGGTGTAGTTTTAATTGGGTTGATGTTATTTGGAGTTCTATATGCTCCAGTTACTGAATGTCAAATTGCTTCCCTATATTTGGGAAGTTTTCTGCTATTACCTCTGCCCATATTCTTTTTATATCATGTGTACAGACTCCTTCTTTCTCCTTGATGCCTATTAGTCTTACATTGTTCATCTTTGCATCATCTTCCAGATGTTGAATTATTTTTTCTTGCATCCTAGTTGTTGTTAAGAGATGTTTTCTTAGCTCTTCACTAGCTGCAATGGTGTTGTTAAGGTCTGAAAGTCTATTTTCACTTTCATTGAAATGGTTTTGCCAGCTTGTGATGGAGGTTTTAATTTCCTGTTTAGCACTTTGAATCTGCTTCATTCATATATAGGAATCTTACTTTCCTATATGCTCACTCAAGGATTCCATCATTTTTCTATTCTCCTCTATTTTTTTATCATTGTCTTTGGAAGCACCTAGTACTTTTTTATTATAGGCATTATTTCTTTTTTTACTTCAGAAATTATTTCTGATCTGATTTCCTCTATACCTTTTTGCAGTTGTTTCTTCAGAGATTTCAGGTGTGTGATTTCCAATTTCTTCTATGCTGTTGTCTCCTGTGTTTGTTCTGGGTGGGCTTTAGGCCTGAGAGCACATTTCGCTCCTTCTCTTTTTGTTATTTTGTGTAGCCCTGCTTTCTGAGTTTTGGTTTAGAGCTTTGATAGTGTTCTTACCTTAGCACCAGGTCCAGATCTACCAAGTTCAAAGTCATCCAGGTGGGTGTGGCTTGGGTCTTGCTTCTGAGCTCCACTTCTTCCTGTTGCAGCCCTTGGAGGCAAACCAGCTGTGCCACTCTGGCAAGATGTTCTGCTCCTGGATCAGTTGGGTAGGTCTTGTCTCTAATCTCTCTGCAGGGAGTTCTGTAGCAGTTTTCCACACTGGGCACATTCGGCCTGGTTGCTGGGTCAAGTGAGTTTCCCGTGGGCCCTGGGTGGTCCACATCACACACTGGATCTGGTTGCTGCATTGAATGAGTTTCCGGCTGCCCCAGGGAGGTCTCAAAACACGTGCTGGGCCTAGGCCTCTTTGCTGGGTCGAATGAGTTTCCAGTAGGCCCAGGGCATTCTCACTCATGCGCCAGGCCTGGTTGCTGGGTCAAATCATGCTTCACTTTCTAAAAACTGAAACTATGCTGGTGAATTACCTGCACTGAGTCTTATTTGACAAATGCAGTGTGTCTCACAGAGTGGTCCTTCCGTTGTCATGGAACGTGGCTGGTTGGTGCAGTTCCTGTGGCCTTTCAGCAAATCCTTCTACCTTGAGTGCAACTCTGAATCTCATTTCTAAAAGGATAGAGAAATGTGCTCTTATTATCATAAAATAATGACAGTTTGTTCCCAGACATTTTTAAATACTACACCCTGACTTTTAAATATTTGCAGAAAAATTGTAGTAAACACACAGTAAAAGAAAAACAAAAACCAACCCTTCACACAGATGCTGAATTTACAAAAATGGATAACCGTGAGTAGTGCCAGTTTGCATTCTTAATGTATACAAGGTGTGACCCAAAATAACTGCAGATGTTTAAATAAGTCATTTTTTACAGAAAAAGACACTTTACCACTAATGCGCCTCAAAATACCCTCAGTTCAAACACTTATTTCACCACTTAATACTTCTTAAGCAGTTCTGGAATTTAATTTTTTTTTTTTTTTTTTTTTTTTTTGGCAGAACTGGGGTTCAAACTCACGATCTTGCATTTGCCAGGCAGGCACTTGTGTCATGCAGCTATCTTCTCAGCCCCTCAGTAGTTCTGGAAATCCTCTTTTCTCAAGGTTTTTAGCTGCATGATCGTAGCTGGCTGGATGTCCTAAATCACTTCAAAACATTTATGTTAATTCCTATCACTTGAAACATTATGGGGCCAGGGAGATAGCTCAACAGTGTAAACGCCTGCCTGGCAAACTCAGGGACCTGAGTTTAATCCCCAGTATCACATGTCATGTCAGCCCCATGCCAACCTGGCCACTGAAAAAGTCTGAGCTGCATAGCAAGACCCTGTACCAAATAAATATTAAATAAATCTTTAAAAAAAAATACAGTATATCTTGTCCATGTCATATACCATATCTGCCACCGTGCAAGTTCTGGCTCATCCTCAAAGTCAAAATCACTGTGTTAGGTAAATGCTTTGCATGGATTCAGGACATTGAAGTAACCATGACAGTGCAAGTAAAAACACAAAAAGAATTTACAGAACTGCTATAGAAAGTGGTAAGAACAATAGGATAAGTGTGTTCAAAGTGACAATTTCTATAATTTTTTTAAATTTAAACATTCACTGTATTTTTGGGTCACACTTCATAGAAGCAGCATCAGTTTTAGATGAGGTGCATTTAACTGGTCTTACTCCAGTTAAAATAATCTGCAGTATTCTGGGGGAATCATGAAAAGTCATGATTGTTTTGATTGCTATTCTTTCCAAGATCCAGAGCTTAGGAATAGATGATGGCCAAACCTATTGAAAGCATAGGCAGCCCTAGCACCACTTTGAACAGCTTTAGAGGGACCAGTGATCAGCTGTTGACACGCCGGGTAAAAACCTCCAAGATTATTAATCTTGTGAGTCTCACAATCTTGTTCTCTTCTCAGAGGCATCCCCACCCCAAAAAAAATGGAATAAAAATTTTAAAAAAGAAAAAACACCTTGAAAAATGTGCCATGACATCAAAGATTCCTTGACTGGAAGGGATCTTTCAAGCTGTCCAGTCTGATTATTTTAATTTCTTTCAAATAGTTGACTCTAATTTCACATATAATGACTAACATAATGTTGATCAAAAGGAAAATATGTCTATATTCCTTTTGTTTCCGTGCTTACCACCCAGCACTTATGTCATAAATGCTTATTTAAGAATTTTTCTTCCTCTAAATTTTAATATATATATAATTTTACATTCATACATACACACTACTTGGACTGTCCAACAAATGACATGAAAATGTCAGTTGTTGCCAGGCTGTCTTTGCTGTTTTCATCGCAGGCTCTTCCCACTCAGCCCTTACGTTTTCTAACACTCAGAAACCTAGAACTGTTTTTAAACCTCGGTGTTGGAAATGGGCGTTGTCTCAGCGTGGTGACATCGACACATACTAGTCTTCAACAAGAAGCAGCGGTAGAGCAGTGTTGCTTGCTTTGGCTGAAGCCCAGTGGCTGTAGGAGTAACTTATGAGTAAAGCCTCTTCTCTTTTGAGATATGAATGGATAGAGCAGACTAGGACGCATATCTGCTAGACTTTGTGTCTGCCTCTATTAGTCTTCATTGTTTTCCTAATTATGGCATTGCGTAAGTGAAAGGATTAGGTGTTCTGATTGACTGCCCGAGCTTCCATTATATAAATTCCTGGAAAGCATTCTGGTAATTTGGCAACATTTTCTGGTCATTTGTATGAAACCCCTTTGACCTTTCTCAATACACATTGTAAGAATGAATGGAGATTTGATAGGAAGCTTTTTGAATTTCTTAGAAGTAGGCAAGATGATGTCATTACAAACCATTTTACTTTTACTATCTTTGTTACATAGAAGCCAATCTAAAAAGAAAATGAAAAAAAGTGACTTATGCTGCCAAAAATTGACGAATAGTAATGTTTATAAAGAAAGGTAGTTATTAAAGTATTATTTTTTAGATGCAAATCTATACTCAAGTTTTTTAAAGCAAAAAAAACTCATATTTAAAAACTGAGATACCAGAATTTTCATGTTTGTGAAAACTGTTGTTCTTTTCACATTCTAATATCAGAGACAAGATTTATCAGAGATTTGTCTCTGGAGAAGTCTGGAAAAGCCTATATTTGAAATAATAGAAAGTGAGGGACTGGGGAGATAGCTTGGGGCTGCGGAGATAGCTCATTAGAATGAGCCCTTGCCTGGCAAGTGCAAGGGCCTGAGTTCAATCTCAGGTTCTGCAAATAAATAAATGAATGAATGAATGAATGAATGAATGAATGAATGAATGAAACTGAGATAGTTTAGTCTCACTTTGTTTTTTTTTTTTTTTGCTGTTGTTGTTGTTTCTTCTTTTTTTTCTTTTTGTGGGGGGAGACTGGCTCAAGCTGCCTTAAGATGGGGGTGAGGATTGAACCACCATCCCCTGTGCCTGACTGGGATTGCCGATGCAGGCACTTTAACCACAGAGCTAACTCCAAAGCCCCTATAGTCTCACTTTACTTGCTTACTTACTTACTTACTTACTTATTTATTTATTTATTTATTTGGTAGCACCAGGATTCAAAATCACGACCTTGTACTTGCCAGGCAGGCACTTGTGCCATGGAGCTATCTCCCTGGCCCCCCTAGTCTCACTTTAATTATGGTTTTCATACTATAAGTTTGATCTTTTATATCAAAGAGTGACTTATTCCTCTGTTAATTAGCCTTTTAAACAAAACCTTTGATAGATAATAACTAATAAAATACAAATTCCATGAGTAGGATTTTCACATACCTAAAACTTACAAATAAAACTTGTGAGCAAGCATTTCCTCTGGGAACACCAGAGAGAAATAAAATGATGGGGCTGTTTGGACACCTGGTTAGTTATTGATTTTTTCCATTTATGTTATATCTAAGCTGAACATTTCACAAATGTGGCTGTGAGGTAGGAAATGGGCTTTCTTTATATTTTCTCAATGACAATTCTTTAAAATGATGAATTTTTCTTTTTCTATTTTAAAGAGAATAAAAAGTCATGAGAAATAAAGAATTTCAAAAAAGTGATAGAAATTCAATAATTACTGTTATTTTGCATAGTAGTGTCTTCAAAGTAGTTGGTAATGGGCCCTGGAATAGCTCAGTGGTCTAAGTGCCAAGCTGGCAAGTGAAAGAACTGGTTTCCATCCCTGGCACCACATGCTGTCCACTCCACCTCCGAGCTACAGAGACTCTGTACCAAATACATAAATTTAAATTTTAAAAAATTAAAATTCAGGGCCAACGAGATAGCTCAATGGTCTGAAGTGCCTTGTTAGGCAAGCTTAGACAAGCATAGTGATTTTTAAGATTACTAGATGTAAGCATGTAGGATTGGTTAAAAAAAATTGAGCATTAAGTGTCGCTTTTAATAAACCAATAAAAATTAGTGGTATAATTATCTTAGCTGTTGTGTGTGTGTTTGTGTGTGTGTGTGTGTGTGTGTGTGTGTGTTCTTTCCCTTTCACAGTATCTGTTGTACCTTTCAGATTCCCTAGTGTAAGAACCTGAAAGAGTAGGTAAATTTTTCTTAATACTTATTCAGCAAGCCAAGTAGACATTATGGTTTCTATTAAAGCACCTACAGTACACATATTCAATCATTTTGAAAGAATGCTCACATTGGAGAAATAACGAATATGTTTTATTAATAGGACACACATTAGTGTTGTGGTTTCTTTGGGTGGGGGATAAAGTTTATCTTTTTAAAAGTTTCAAGTATATATTTTTACAGCTGTTAAAGTTTCTTTTTGCTTTTGTTTTTTTACACTTTGCTTCCTCGAATTTTCATATGATTGGGAGAATATCGCCGGATATGTTTGTGTATCTGTTGGCTTTTATATTGATCTTGTAATCTTTACAAATTACTTCTCTGAATATGTGGAAAAACATCATTGATCCTGCTGTGTCTCTTATGCCTTCTGCCTTCTTTCACAGAGCTCATTCTCTCTTATTCTTTTTCTCACCTCCTCTTGGCTTTTTCTCTTTTGTCTCCCTTCTTATGCAGACTCTTTACTGTCTAACTTGAAATTGATTAGAATTCATTAATTTTTAAATAAGTGTCACATAGCCTTAACTGAGCACTGAGAGTTGAGAAGGCTTCATGGTGTAGAGTCTGATCCAAAACTCAGTGAGAAGAATTTTAAAAACAAGGGCTGCCCTTCATTAGCCCCTGCACCATCTCCTGACAGGCTCTGTGCATCTCAGTGGCTGTGCCAGGCCAGGGCAAGCCCTGCTGCCTGCACCATTTACCCTCTGTCAACAGCTTCAGTCAGAGCCGGGTGATACTGTACATGCGAGTCTGTCATGCGTCAGCCTCAATTAAGCTCATATTGTTGTGCTTAGGGAACAAAACAGCCTTCTGTTAACCAGCTTTTTATTGTTGTTCCTTTTTTATCCCTCTTCCATTTTTCTCGTTCAACTCTCCTTTGACATTCATGTATCATTTGGGGAAAGCATATTCATGGTATTTTAACTTCACACAAAACAGAAACACTTTTTGGAGGAAATAAGTCATGTAGGTTCCACTGTGTTGACTCTGCTCATGGATTTATGCTCAAATGTGCTGATATGTGTTCACGCATGAGTTTATTATTAAAGCTGGGAATTATAAGCAACCCTCACTGATATTTTGTGCATGTGCCAAGCTTGGTCTTGAGGCTGAGGGCAGTTTCCCTTTAGGCTTTTTGAGATTTTAGGAGTACGGGCATTCAGCTTTACCAAGTGATAAGCTGCTTCTCATCTTCCAACCTCTTACTGAGTCCTGCCCAGGTCATACAAAGTGATGGTGGTAATTTTCTCATTTTAAGAAGAGACTTAACTACAGTTGAGGGGGGAGCAAGAAATGTAGACGGCGCTCACTTGCTTTGCTATTTTGCTTCTTTTTTTTTGTGGTCTAACATTAAGTCTATGGGAAAAACAAAAAGACCTCCATGGCTTCTTCATGCAGTGTAGTTGACTGGCCAATTTAGTCTTCTGTGAGAAATTATCCTTTAAAAGAAAACCTCAAAAAAAGTAATGAAGCAGTTTTGAGGCAATGTTCTTTACCCTGAAAACTATCCACGTACTCAGAAGAGCTGTGTACACTGATGAACAGCTGGATTGAGCTAGTTGGGGATATTGAGGGACTTACAGAGTTTTTTATGGGCCTGGTCTGGTGTTTAACAGCAGGATATATATATTGTGAGAAAGAAAGCTTCTGTCCTAGAAAGGGACAGAAGGGGACTTTAGTGGGTTACCAAGCAACCTCCCTTTTCTAGGAATTTTTATAGAATAAAAACCACAAAGTGAGGCAGGTCTAAGGGGTAAAACATGGTAACTTCCAAGGTGGGCATGAGATGGGACAAAACTATGGTGCACCAATAGATTACAAGTATAATTGCTGAGATAAAATTGATTAAATGGGAATCAAATGGGGAAGCGACTCAGGTTGCAAGTGGGCATGAATATAAAACAGGGTCTCTACACTTATGGTGGGTGGGTCTAGAAGTGACTTCCTGGGTTTTTTTTAAGGTGATTGATGCCTATTTAGAGTATCAATCCCTGCTGTCTATCTCTTGGGAGGCAGGTGGCTGCATTTGTTTAATCTTTTGTCTTGAGGTTGATCCCATAGCAGAAGTGCCTGTGTCTTCCAAGTTGCCAGGTATCTGGCCTTCTATCTTGGGTCCTTTAAGAGTCCAGTGCTGTCTGAGTGCCTATAATATTTTTACCTAACTCAGCTGCCTACAACATTTCCCCATCTGAAGTGGGCCTGTTCATTGTGTGACGTCCACTTCACCCAACAGGCTATTGTTGACTATTAGTTACAAAGCATAGCATGAAAAAAATAACAATGTAAATCCCATGAGGTCTGTGTGGCAGCAAGGTTCTCTGCAGAAAGTAAGTTCAGTTTCACAGGTGAGAATGGGGGCAAAAAGTATGTGGGTGGTTATTTTCTTTTTCGTAAGCACACCACCAGCATGGATGTGTAGCTTTTAAATAGTCATATTGACAGATCCATCCGAGGAAATGAGTGGTGTATATAGATAATGGAATTCAGGTTCCCAAAATATGGGGCAAATGGATCATTGTTGAAATTATTAGCTGAAAAACTTAAAAATCTATAATTATCCAAAATTCATATTGCCGATAGGTTAAGGGTTTCCGATATGATGGTGTTTCAGCTCAAAATATTGGCTTTCTGGGAGATATATATTAACATTAAATGTGAAGTTATTGAACATCTGGAATGAAAAATTATTTGCAAAAGCCAACTGTCATTATAGCTTAACAAGGACAGGGTTTGTCTGAGATGCTGTGCATTGAGGTTTCCATTTGGAAAACAGATGGCCACAGAGAGTCGACATAAGTTAACCCCAGATCCTGGTGAATGTTGCGAAGGAAGTCTTTAACTTTTCCTAGCGAGTGCATCCCTTCTCACTTTGATGGGTCATACATCAGTGGCTATTTAGGTTGACTAACAAAGAACTGTGAGTGGCTTTTAGGTGGCAAACAGTTGCTATAGATAATTGAGTCAGTGGTAAAGAAAGAAAGGGAAAGAAAAAGAAAGCAAACACCCTAAACTCTCATGAACTTTACAGCTTGGCGGTAGCAATGACCAATAAAATGTATGCATTCAAACCATATTAAATGGGCTGGCCAAATAGCTCAGCAGATTAAAGCGCCTGCTTAGGCAGACACAGGGAAGGCGGGGGCTCACTCCCCCCACTTGCCGGCCCCACCCCCAGGGCATGCTGAGATGGCAATTGAGACTGGGCATGGCGGTGTGCACCTGTAATCCCAGCACTTGAGAGGCAGGAGAACAGGAAGGATCACTACAAGTCAGATCTGTGAGTAAGAGCCTGTCCTAAATACATAAAAAAATAAAATGAAATCATATTAAATGGATTGACAGGTATCCAGCACGTATCTTGATCCTTATTCTGTGTTTCTAAATAAGTGACAGTTTGTATGTAATCTGAAAGATGAATAGGAGTTTAGTAGACATAAAAAGTGCAGAAAGCTGGGGGGATGGAGATAGTCCTCTCTGCAGAAGGAGCCCAGTACAAAGGTCCTGCTGAAATGAAAGCAAGGTGGGGCACTGTAGTTGGAGCCCAGGAAGAGGGTGGAGTGCTATGGTGGGCACCAGAGGTGGGAGTAGAGCCAGATTGTTCTGACTCTGCATGGATTTGCTCTTTATCTTAAGGAAAAATATTTCCTTCTGAAAAATGGGAGGATTAAACATCAGGGTTTTCAACCTAGGAGATGACTAAAAATTGGTGACAGTTTTAATTGTTTTAACTACCTGACTTCAGCAGGTCAAAGCCAAGGATGCTAAATGTCTCAGAGCATTTGGAACAGCCGTATGGGACAAGGGATATAGTCCTGCCCAAAATGCCACGGGTGCTTCCAGTTGGAAATACTATACTAACCAGTCACTCATAGGGTTTACAGTCTTACCTACTTTGTAAATAAAAATAAAACACAGACCTTGTGAAAATAATGGCAGTGATTTTATTCAAAGCTCAAACCTTAGCCCTGCCTAACTAATGAGACAAAGCTATGAAAATGGTGAGTGTCACAACCTAGATATAAAAATATTGTTTGATACATAGAAGGCTTTTCAATGGAAAATCTGTTACGGTTAATAAAGGAGGAAACAACTAAAATCAGAATAGAGAATAATGAGCCAGAGACGACTAACCAAGGTCAGTTATCTGGGACCAAATGCAACCCTGGCACGGCAGTTGGGAATCTAAAGTACTGGAATACATGTATTCTTGCATGTGAACATATGAGTGTACATGTGCACACATGAAGACATGTACAGGTACATGTGCACATGCAAAATAACTAAGCTTAGAGCTTCAGGTTGGCCAGTATTCATGAAGAGTGCTGAAGTAGGCCTTTTTGTCTGGGAGAAAATATCTAGGCTCTCTAGATTAACACAGGTTACTTTCAACCAAATTTGAACTTCTAAAAGAAATTATCAAATATATGCAGAAAGAAAATTACCATAAATTAGAATCAACTCAAACAACAGTAGAGGTGTTTTGTTTTTGCTTTTTTTTTTTTTTTTTTCAATATTGGGGATTGAACTCAGGACCTTGCGCTTGCCAGGCAGGCACTTACTCTGCTGAGCTATCTCCTTATAGCCCTCAACTCAAAGAACACGTCTTTGCTACCAAAAGTTTTCAAATGTTGGAGGATCAACATAGAATGCAAAATGGGTGTATACATAATATATACAGAAAATAGCTTTCTAAATGACCAAGCAAGCAATAGACTATTAAAATAAGCTTAATCATTTTTGGTTTTGGTTTTGAGACAGGGTATCACTATGTAGATCTGGCTGGTTTTGAACTCACTGTAGCTCAGGCTGGCATCAAACTCATGGCAGCCCTCCCTCCTGCCGCATTCACAGTACTAGTATTATAGTCATACTCCACCATGCCTGGCTAGGATGAATAGTTTTAAAACAATGTTAAAAAAAGAGAAAAAGCTAAAGTGTCAATTAGTGAATAGGAAAATTGTTCTCAATATATTATGCAGAATTCACCATGAAGAAACGTAGATGGAAAGCATGAAAGAGATACTGAGATGTAGAATAGAATGAGAAGGCCAAAGTGACATCAGTTTAGAGTCCCAGAAGGTAAAATTAGAGGAACTAATATTTTAAAAGACAGTTTCTAAGTATTTTCCAAGACTGGTAAAAGACACAAATCCATAGATGATACACAACACCAGCCAAGCCAAGTAATTTCTTAAGAAGTTCACATCTGGACACCTTGTTTTGAAATGCAGAACACGAAAGCCAGTAAGAACTAAAACCCACCAGATGAGGCCAGTGAGATAGCTCAGTGGACGAAAGCACCTGTTTAGTCAAAATTAGGCAAGTATGGTTTGATCCCCGGCACCGCATGCTATGCCAGCCCTGCTCCCAGAGCAGACTGAGTTTGGCCAGAGTCCAGGCATAGTGGCTCATGCCTGGAATCCCAGTGCTGGAGCTGTTGAAGAACAGGAGGATTACTGAGTCCAAGCTGCATGGTGAGACCCTCTAACAACCAAATGTGTTAAAAAGTAAAAAATAAACCACCAGAAATAAAAGACATATTGCCAATAAACAATCAAAAAATTAGATTATTAGCAGGCATCTCAAGAAGACAGAAGAGTAGAGTGTCTTCCAGAATGTAATAGAAAGTACCTGCCAGCCTAGGATTGTCTTTCAACACCAAGAGCAGACCAATAGATGAACTGAGTGACTCCCATCAGTAGATATATTTTTCACCAAATAAATTTTTCAAAATTAGTATTTCAGAAAAGAGGAGAATTATTCCAGAAGTAAGATATAAGAATGGGAAGTAAATGAAAAATAATTGAATTTAAGAAGCTTAGCAATTATTAGAAGAGTTACATTTATAATGTAGTTTAAAAACAATAGTAGGGGCTAGAGGTGCCCCTATGTGCTAGGCCCTGGATATAAATTCTAGTGTTAGGGCCAGCCTGATAGCTTAGTGGACTAACGTGCCCACTTAGGCAGACGCAGCAGCTCAGGTTTGATCCCCAGACTGCCATGCCAGCCCTGCCAACGGGGCTTGCCGAGACGACGATTGAGACTGAGTGTAGGGGCATGCGCCTGTAATCTCAGCACTTGGGAGGCTGAAAACATAGGAGAATCACTGTAAGTCCTGTTTACATAGTGAGACTCTGTACACCCTGTAGACCATAAATACAAAATTAATTAAATTCTGGTGTTGTTAATAGATAAATAATATAATAACACCAATATTTAATTAGAGGAGAGAGCCAATTAGAAATAAAGGAACGAAAATCTTACTATATCTCACTTTGTTATTGGAAGGTAGGAGGTGAGTCTAAAGACTTGTAGTTTTCAGGAAGGAGAGTACCTTTGAAATTTGTTATATATGGTAAAATTTCAGATATATTCATTAAAATATAAAAATTAAATTATTTGAGTTTAAAAAGTTTACAAAAGGATCTTGTAATTACTAATAGTGGGTAAAAAATGAAACAGATTTTAAAAGAGTCCCATTTATAACTACCACCTAGCTATATCACTTCAAGTGAATATAAGGAAAAATGTATAAGACCTATGTCTACTGCTTACCAGCTATGATTATGAACAGTTAATTTCTCTGACTCTTGATTTCTTATCTGTAGCATGGCAGTTATAGCGGTACCTTGTGGCATAGCAAAAATCAAATGAGATAAATAGCACTTGACACTGTGTCTCTGTCTTGATTAGGCACCATGCTGGAAGCCATGAAGGCAGCAACAACCCCGCACACAAACATCTTCGAACCCAATGGGGATGAAAGCTCAGCAGTCATTCAGTTATCATAGCACTGACAAGGTGTAAGTGTCAAAAGGTGACATCAACCATTAGGAAAGACAGATAAATTTTGATCTAGGGAAAAAAAGATTGGTCCTCAGAGGAGACTTTATAAATTAAGTAATTTTTGAACAGAACCTTAAAATAATGATCTAGTAGGAATATGCGTATGTGTCTAGTGAGGGCCTTGAGCTGTATATGTTCTTGAGTATGCCTTAGCTGAATACTCTGAGGACAGTCAGAGTGAACAGCAGAGAGGGGGAAGCACCATGGGTGAATGAGAATTGCTCAGCTAGGTCAGCTGAGAGAAGGGAGGTTGGACAGATAGGTTAGCAGAAACTCAGTGAAATTGTGCAAGTGAGTTTTGTCTGCACACACCATCAAGAAAGAAGCCAAACATTAATTAGCTGTCATATAACAAGAAAATGTCTGCAAAAATCTGTAGAGAAAAGTAGATCCTCCCTCTGAAGTGGTGCGTGGCATATTGAACATATTGTGTTTTTAGACTAGTAGATACTTGGGCAGTGCAGTGGGCTCAGAAAATTGTCATACAGGTAGGTTTTTCCAGCTGACTCTCATGGTAGAAGGATAAGGGTGTGTCCAGGCTGAGTCTGTCCACTGCTTCTGGAATGAAATGGTTCTTTGAGGAGAAGCAGTGGAAAGAAGCTCACCAGGACTAAGGATGTGGAACTAAGAGAGACATTTCTAACCCAGGTGCCTGTGTAGGCAACACATAGAGCGGGCCTGGGGCTCTCCAGTGGTAGGGAAAGGTGTTCCAGGCTCTTGCAGTCACATGTTAGGAGCTGCCCTGACTTCCCAGGAGCCCTTCTTTGAACCACTCACTGCCTGCACATTGGACGCCCCCAAGCTCCAGGGTGGACCTGGTGCTTCTTTAATGTCATTTCTGCAGAATATAGAGACTGTGTTTGTTGCTTATTTCCAAATCATTCTTAATTTTTATGGAGCTTTTTTTTAATGTGCAGCCCACATGTACATAATCATCATTCTGCTCATGACCAGACACAGCTGGGGAAGGAATGCCTGCTAGGTGAGACTAACTTCCTTCCTTATGAGTAGAGCTTGGGATAACATGTACATGTGTCTTTCTACCTTTTTTCCTTATCAGTGGAGCTTATTTTTCTGCCATGTAGTGAGTAGCAGGATGGAGCAGATGGGCAGAAGCTAGAGGTGACAAGGAAGGAGATGCCCCCTAGGGAAGGACACCATCGAATGGACTCTGGATGAGAGAATACGTATATCCAGGTGGCTGGGGCAGCTCTTGCCCCCTGGATGTTTTTAACTTTTGAAACTGTTCAAAAGTAATTTGAGAGTGTTCCCAGGACTTTTTAAACTTGCTGCTAAAGTAATTCTGGCCACAGTATGGAAATCTTTGTGACAGGTAAAAGCACACTATGTTTTTAGGCATGGGAAGTAACTTCATGTAATATTAACAGTCCGTGTTGTTCCTCTCACTTAATTGTTATTGGACTTTAATAGAATTTGTGTTTAGTATTAAGTTATACTCTGGCCCTGTGGTGTCACCGTTACTGGTCGCTGAAGCTGTCTTTCCTTGCAGAAGGTATTCTCCATCAGAGAGCCTGGCCAGGCATCCATGTGCAGGGCTGCATGCTACACCCTACACCCCTCTCTTAAAAGTCAGAATATCTGTCTGTTTAGCAGTGGTTCTGAGAAGTCCCTTTAAATTATGTACATCAAAGGCATACCCAAATGGATTTTGTCACAAATCCTGTTCATCTTATTAACATCTCACAGAGCAAGCTGGATAAAATATTGGATTAGGATACACTTCACAAGCAGTTTTTGCATATATTTCTCATAGTTCCTTCTAATGTCCTGATGAAACTGACATTACTGTCCTTTTTTTCTTTTTTTTTTTTCCCAGCTCATCCCACCCTGAGGGTGGGGCTGGCATGCCGGGGATGGAACCCTGTCCCCTGTGCCTGCCTAAACTTGCCTAAGCAGGTGCTTTAGACCACTGAGCTATCTCACGTCCTAAAACCATTCAGTTTTCCACAGTTCATAGACCAAGATGAGAATCAAAATCTGTTCCTAAATTCTACTGAGAGGTAGCCCACCACAATGGGCTACTCTTAGGTCTATGCATATCATTCCACTTAGCACCAGTATGTCATCTTACCTGGCTTTGACTCTGGGCTCTAGGATCTCCCTCTCCCTCTCGTTCTTCCTCCTCCTTCTCTTCCTTCCTTCCTCTACCCATTTTTTCTCCTTATGATAACAAGGATTGAACCCAATGGGGCCACATCCCTAGCCTGTTTTTTTTTTTATTTTGAGATGCATTTCCCTGAAGTTTCAAGTTGCCGTTTTCATACACATATATTCTTCACTTGTTCCAGTGATGACTCATAGCCCTAAATCTTTAATGTTTAGTTGTGTAGCAGTTATTGTCTTTTACTCTTCCACATGAGGCTGAGCCCTTGAGATGTATTTGCCTCCATTCTGCAGGCTACAGATTCCTTAAATACAGGGCATACTTAGTAGATATTGCATCGCCCACAATCGTTTTCCCGTTGTATGTCTGAGTGCTGTTTTGCTGAAGAAATGTAGGTATGAAAATATTCCTCAGATGTGGGAATCAAGAAACCTGTGTGCTTCTTCTGACTGGTTCTGGTTATGCTGTTGGGCCACTTTGCTGAGAGAAGATGGTCTTTTCTGCATGTAGCTAGTCAGATTCCTGATAGCACAACATACGCTTGTCTCATGAAAATATAAGCACAGACATGCACCAACAGTCTTCAGTGAGCCAATCAATATATTTAAAAGCCTAATGGGAAATAGGCTCCATGTTTCTGAAAGAGACTTCAGAATATTGTAGTGTTTACAGATTCAGATATTAGCTGGCACACCCAGCCCAGCAAGCCCTACGCTTGGTTTTCAGCTTCTGCTTTTCACTTTCTCAGTTTTTAGCTGTGGTAATACAGAGATCAAGAGTGCTATTTTTATGTGTGAAATTTTATATTCATAGAATAAACTACCTACAAAAAGAGGTCTCATGAAATTATATAGAAGAGTTAGGACTACTAACTCACAAACATTTCTTTTAATGAACTAAGAAAAATCAGGAAA